>JAAXLI020001429.1:34517-45509 GCA_014621495.2 Entosphenus tridentatus | reverse complement strand
CCATAGACTCGCACAGAGATCCATAGACTTGCACAGACCCATAGACTCGCACAGATATCCATAGACTCGCACATGCTTCGTCACTTTATGAACCACAGCAAGAAAATTAAAAAATCCCCACTTCAGCAAAACATTTCTTGCTGTGTCATTTCCCACCTGATGATGATTGCTTGTGTTGCAATCGAAACGTCGTGATTTAATTTATTTTATTTTATACCTACGCGACTTTACCGAAAGAACAAAAGAGTATGACTGCATATCTATTCTCAATGCCGCACACGCACACCGACACAAATGGTCACACGCAAGGACAGAGACGCTGCTGTTGACAATGATGCAGACACGGACAGAAAGACAAACGTTGCCCCTCAAAGCCTCAACAGACGACTGCGGAAAGTGCGGCGGCCGGCACCACGCCCGGCCGCCTTTGTCTCCCCAGTGCCGATCTTTACGCACCGCACCAGGTGCTTCTTTGAGGCTGAGTCGACCTGGGGGGTGGTGGGAATCGAACTCAGTTCCGCCGGGGTTCTTATCCGAACGCGCAAACCCCACGACGACGACGCTCCCCGCGCACGTGGACAGCCTCGGCTGACGCGGACACTCCCCGCGTGCCGACACACACGGCGGCTGATGGAGCGAGACCGACCCAGTGACACGCAATCCATGTTAACAGAAAGCGTTGCCATGGGAGCACGCAGAGTCTTCATTAAAAATGCAACGTTGCATCTTGAGGCGTTCATCGCGCCGCCAGCAGTGCACCCCCCTCCGCGCCCCCCTCCCTCCCAGCCCCCCCCCCCCCCGATCGAGATCGACATCTCATGAAATATTCAGTCCGGCCATAGTCGCCTCGACCCCCCAGCGAAGACCGTGCGAGTCTCAATCCTCCATCCCCCCCCCTCCTCCATCTCCCTCCCCCCACCCCATCCCCTTTCCACCCCCCACGTTCGTCTATCTCAGCCTCACACCCAAGGTGTAAAGTGTAACCTACTCCCTCTCCGAGTGCAGCATTTTAAATTTTAATTCGCCCACATTCTCTGCTGGAGATTCGGCTCAAACCACGTGGGTATGTGGGGGGGGGTCCGAGCGAGGGATGATGGTTCAAGAAGCACGGACGGAGAGACGGACCCGCTCACACACAGACGGAGACACACGGATGCGAGCAGCCAGACGGACAGTCCGAGCAAGTGGCAGAGAAGCAGAGAGACAGGCGATGCGAGCGGTTGAAGAGGCACATGCAGGTGTTGGAAACGAGCCGGAACGCTCCGGAAATCTGTGCATGGGAGTGAGCATTTGAATCCCCTGACTGCGTTACGGAAAGAATCAAGGATTCGTATTTGTATTTACTTATTTATTTGACTCACAGATAGACCCCCGCCCGCCACCCTAGACTAACAGAGAGACCCACGGACACGCTCAAAGACCCGCAGACACGCACAGAAATGCACAGACACTCAGAGACCCACAGACACGCACAGAGACCCGCAGACACGCACAGTGACACACAGACACACACAGAGACCCACAGACACTCACAGACCCACAGACACGCACAGAGACCCACAGACATGCACAGAGACACACAGACACGCACAAAGACCCACAGACATGCACAGAGACACACAGACACGCACAAAGACCCACAGACACGCACAGAAATGCACAGACACTCACAGACCCACAGACACGTACAGAGACCCACAGACACGCACAGAGACATACATATACACTGAGAGACCCACAGACACGCACAGAGACCTACAGACACGCACAGAGACACACAGACACGCACAGAGACACACAGGCACACACAGAGACACACAGACACACAGACACGCACAGAGACCCACAGACACGCACAGAGACCCACAGACACGCACAGAAACACACAGACACACTCAGAGACCCACAGACACGCACAGAGACCCACAGACACGCACAGAGACCCACAGACATGCACAGAGACCCACAGACACGCACAGAGACCCACAGACACGCACAGAGACCCACAGACACGCACAGAAACACACAGACACACTCAGAGACCCACAGACACGCACAGAGACCCTCAGACACGCACAGAGACCCACCTCCTCGTCCTCCTCTAGTGGGGGAATCATTTATGAGTTCTCCCAGTAATTTCGTCTCATTTCCAGGCCTGGTCACTATCGAGTAATATCGATTCTTCACCTCACGGCGCGTGCATGTCTGCGTGTGCGAGGATCAATGTGGGGAGAAGCTTGTCCAGTGGTTCGCGCACCGCGCTACGAACACGGCGACTCGAGTTCGAATCCCGCTCGCCGCCGATATCAGTGGCGAATATTCGAACCGGTCCTGAGCCTCCCCAAGGTTGACTTAGCCTTGAATGAGCTCCTTAAGGCGGTGCGTAAACATTGGAACTGGGGAGACGAAGGCGGCATGGCGTGGTTGGTGGCCCACCCACCCCGTCGTGTGCCGGTGACGGCCTTCGTCGGTGCTACTCGCTAACAGCACTGTCCCCAACAGGCTGTTAAAGGCTAGACGGGTGGAACTTTGTCTTTGTCTTCTGTAAGGATCGATGTCTTCCGACTTGCTTGCGCGGAGTGCGTTCGCGTGACGCCCGTCAGCCACTAGAGGTCACTGCAAAGACCTCAACCTTGAGCAGCCACGACCGTACACCCCGGTAAGATGTCCACGTTTATATTTAGTTTTTAAATCCTTTATATTAAGTTCACTTGCTTGCTTGCTCGCGCGCTTACGACCGTGCACATCTTTCGGTCGTTTTTTAACCCACTTCCCGTGATCCAATCGAGCTGACATTTTGCACACAAACTCGTTGTGCGTGACAATTTATTTTCGTGAAAATTATTTTTCCAAAATTTAACACTTTTTAGGCAAAAATAAATTATATTTAATGACCAATTGCTTAATGGTGGCAGGCAATCATCTGACCCATAGGTGGCAGCCATCTCAAGCCAGAGGACGAGAGGACTCTAGCCGCCACGCATATAAAGGATTTATAGTGAAAAACTTTGTTTTTACGGGTTAATTTTTTATTAAATACAATTCAAGTACTTATATCGGAGCGGTGAGCAGGGCATCGCGTGTCTCAAATTCCAGTCCTCGCGAGCCTCCCACGAGACGAATTGTCGTCGTTCCAAACATCATCAGGTGCGACTTAAGTTTGTATTTGACAATAAAATATTGTTTTTTATCACGAAAAAGGTGGGCCCGCAGGGGATGGGGTGGGGATGGTGAACAGGGGGAGAGAGAAATGTAGGGGGGGAGAGGGAATTGGGTGTATGGCGACGAGTCGAGGTTGACGGACACTGTTATTGACAATGCGTTGCGTCTTATTTGTTTTAGGATGACACATTGTGGCATTATATTGACGCCAACGAGTAAGGCTGCGTCGTCGCCGCCGCCGTCGCACCATTGTTGCTCACTCTCGTCGAGAAACCCGAGAGACACACAAAGAGAGAGAGAGAGAGGACGACCGAGAGGCACCAGGAGGAGGAAATACCAAGGAGTGTAGGAGCAACAGCCACCCTTCCAGTAGTGATCCACCAACTCCAGGATGCGACCACAGCGCTGAATTACAGGCCACGTGGGTAGCCAACACGGCCCGGTATCCAAAGACGACAAAGACTTAACATATCATACTCGTTGGTTCTTTCGGTAAAGTCATGTAGATGAAAATAAAAAATAATGGTAAAAATAATAAAATGAAAATAACTAAATTAAATCACGACGACCTTATTGTCGCGGCATCTCTTGAGGAAGGTTAGCGACTCGATTAGCTGTGACTTCTTGTCCCGTTGTCTGTTTAAAGCTCTAGCAGATAAGTGGAATTCCTCCCCGGTTCATTCTAGATTTGAAGTTTTCGTGACTGCAAGGATCCAATCTTCAAATCTAGAACTTAACAGATTTGTGGAGCAAGTGCTGTGAGCGAGCAACCTTTGAAGGCCTGCCACGGCACACGAGTCGGTGGGTGGCCAGCACCACGCCCGGCCGCGTTTGTCTCCCTAATGGCGATGCTTACACACCCCGCACCAGGTCGTCATTTTTGTAGACCGACAAAGGGGAAAACCTACGACCGGTTCAGATAATATAATCGTGAACCGTGTTGGCCGTGAGTTGGGAATCGAACTCGGCTCTCCCGGGTTTGTAGTCGCTTCGCCACTGCCCGGTGTCCACACGCGGCGGCCAGAACCGGATTATCCTCGTAGCAAAAGTAGCTACTACATATGTAGTAACTACGACACATGTAGCTACGACACATGTAGCTACGACACATATAGTAGCTATTACATATGTAGTAGCTACTACATATGTAGTAGGTACGGGCCCCGCACTTTCAAGGGCCAAGCGCTAAATGCTTTCAAGCTATCAATTCCGGTTCAGTGATTCTGCACTTGCTTTATTACTATAGTACTATACCGCCTTCGACTTTTACGAACGACTGGGTGTTTAAGGTTAGCGATTTGTCGTATTGTCTGGCTGTGGAGCATATAAAAAAAAATACTTTACTATACAAGTAAAAAAATTTGTGTTTTAATATTTATGAATTTTATTTATTTATTTAGGGCCCCTTTTATAACATTTGCTACAGGCCCCGAACTAGCTTCATCCGGCGGGGGGGGGGGTGTAGCTGGGGGGGCTCCAGAGAAATATTCGTCATGTGACAGTAAAACGATATTTTTTTTTATTAATACTCGGGAGCTGGAATTTGCTCAAAGAAAGTGTAGTAAAAAAAAAACCTCAAACTTAATGATATTTTTTTTGTACAACATTGGCTAGGCGGCTGAGACCACGACGACTATCGCCTCGCGCTGCACTCGGATTTCCGCTGTTTAATAACTTGGCGGCTGAGACCCGAACATTTGAAAAAAAAAATCCTTTTCCTGGATCTGTGCGCGCTCTCTGACTCTCCCCCCACCCACCTCCACTCCCCCAGCCACGCGGACACCTCTCACATTTCACATTTAAATAACGCGCCGCCGCTCCGTGAACATCCATCGGGGTCGGCTTCATATAGCAGCGGCGGCAGCCGACAGATGGAGTTGATGCCTAAAGCGTGGGGGGAGGGCGAGGTGGTGGATGGGGGGCGGAGGGAGGGGGGTGAGAGGGAACGAGAGACCCAGGCTGAGAAATAGACGCCGCAGATTATACCCCCTTACACACGAGTGAAACATATATATGAACCCCCGAGGCACAGAATTTGCTTTATTTGACTAATTCTTATATTAAGTGAAGTGGGTTTTTTTGTTGTTGCTTTGTTCGGTAATTGTGCGTTAAATGCCCTTAAGGAAGTCGCAACGTGGACTGAACCGTCTCGCCACGAAACCTGATGATCTTGCGTTTAATTGCAACCAAAAGTGACGGTGGAGGGGGGAGGATGGAGGGGGCGTATCGTGGCGAGGAGATGATGATGATGGGCGCAGACTTGGAACTTCACGACGGAGTGGCAGCAGCAGCAGCATCAGCAGCAGCTCGGGAGTAACGTCCAACGCAGAGATGGAGCCATGAAATCCGCACACGCGCGGGGAGCTGTAGCGGGTGGACGTGTTAATTGTTTTTTTACCCTTCTATCTGGCAACAAAAGTGACACCTTTTTACAAGGAGTCATGTTTGCATAGACCGCAATACCTGCAGTCATAATACAAACAAAAGACATAATTCTGATAATGGGCGCTGTCCTTGTAGTTGATTGGTCCACACCCGAGACAGCTTTCCTTAGAGCCTAGTCTCACATGGGTTGCACCAGATGACGCCAAAAGGCGCACAACTCAAAAACAATGCACCATCAGAGTATGAGAGCTCGGGGTAAGCCTTTACACTATGGGAACCTCATTTGCCAGAAAAAATATGATAATTGTTTTTTGACCCTTCTATCTGGCAACAAAACTGACACCTTTTTACAAGGATTCATGTTTGCATAGACCGCAATACCTGCAGTCATAATACAAACAAAAGACATACCTCTGATAATGTGCTAACAAAAGACATAACTCTTATAATGTGCACATTATCAGAGTTATGTCTTTTGTTTGTATTATGACTGCAGGTATTGCGGTCTATGCAAACATGATTCCTTGTAAAAAGGTGTCAGTTTTGTTGCCAGATAGAAGGGTAAAAAACCAATTATCATATTTTTACTGGCAAATGAGGTGGACGTGTGATCATAGCTTCAAAGAGTCAGAGAGTCTCCGCGTGTTCGTCATCATTGCAGTCTTCTTCAGGTGGTCTGCAGAGTCGGGCGGCACGACATTTCTTGTGGCATTGTTGCAAATATCTCAGAAGTGTTTAACCACAAGGGAGATAACATTCGAAGTTGGTATTCAAGAACCTACTTGCCACACTGCCATCGAGCGGATGACCCACCTCGCAGCCCAGCCAGGGTCACAGAGGGCGTTACACATCACGACAACCCCTTACACTCCCACGGCAGCCCTGGCTACCACGGGCGTGCATAGCCACCGTGAACCTCAACGATGACACGTTATACTGGTAGGAACCACCTGGTTCCACCAGCCCACAAGGGATTATTGTGTCCGTCCGTTCGCCCGTCGTGCATCCAAACATGGGTGGGGAGGGGCTGGGTGGGGAGGGGCTGGTCACCCCGTGGTGCCCTTATAATATTCAACGTTTAACCTACTCACTCCGGCTTGTTACCGCCCTCACAGTCGGCCATATTTGCGGAATACACCACGCCGCCTTGACCCTGGCCATTGACCGAGCAACCCAACGTTCCTACCAGCTCCCTCCGCAGGAATGTGTTAGTCCCGCACACTCATTGCGGTGTACGGCAGGCACACTTCTCAATTAATATTCTTTACTACCCGGCTTCGCCCGGGACTTGGATTCACCACGCCCGGCCGCCTTTGTCTCCCCAGTGGGGATGTTTACACACCACACCAGTTACTCGTTTGAGGTTGAGTCGACCTAGGGGAGGCCAAGGACCGGTTCAAATAATCGTCACCGGTGGTGGCCGTGAGCGGGAATCGAACTCGGGTCGCCGGGTTCGTAGCGCGGTGCGCTAACCACTACACTACAACGCGTTACGCTTCCACGTGCGCGGGTCACATGACAGATGTGACGTCACAGCTCACTTGCCGTGCAAAAAATAAATGCATTATTGAGCTCCCCCCCCCCCCCTCCAAAAAGTGTATTTTTATAATTTTTGCATGGTGTACACTCTGGAAAGTACCCACATGGCAAATTTCAAGTTTGTTGTATGTCAAGAAGTACGCTAAACATTTTGAACAGACACACATAATCACAACTTTGCCTTTTATATATATATGGAGATATATATATCAAAATCCATGATTAAAGCAAAAATATAATTGCAGCCCCGTGAGGTTTTGTGTCGTAAGGAGTTTTTAAAAAGTTGGCTCAAACTGTTGACGTTTTAGGGGAATTACCGCCGCCACAGACTCGACTCGAGTAAGTAATGACTCGTTAGAATCGTCGCGCGAAAGTGGGGCCTGGGTGTTGCGGGAATTTGCGCGTCTAAATTATTCAGACACCGAGGGCTTTCACCATCGCTCGTGGGCAATTCGACACGTGGACTCGTTTTTTGGCGTGATTTTCCCCTGTCCGTCAAACATTCCAGACAGCCACTCATTAATTAATTAACGCTTCCCACCCATACCCCTCCGCCTAACACCCCCCCCTCCCCCCACTCCACACAATCACCCACCCTGCGATTTCCCCCTTCGCAACATTTTTTACCAGAATTACATTTTGGATATGCAAACTTCTAAGAGGAAGACATCAGCTGCCGAAACATGCATTTCTTATTAAATGGGTTAACTGCGGCACACACAAAAAAAAAATACCACATCGCAAGATGTCTCCCGTAATTTGAAGGAAACCTATCTGGACTCCCGTTTCACTTTTGGTTAACGTCTCATTTGCTTGAACAAGCCAAGCTCCTGCCGCTTTGTCAGTGAAATTCCACGGTTAAACCCCAGCACTCGGCGCTCACGGCTAATAGATTTAATCTTCTCGTCTCATCATGTGTCACTGGCGCTGCAACTAATACGATTTAAGTTTGACAATAGCTGTTGCGTGGCTCAGGAGCTTCATGATGGCCGTGTCAAGAGATAATTATTCTGGCGTTATGACGTTAAATTAAATTTCAGAAAATAGTTGCGTGGGAAAAATTATATCTCCGTCGAAAGGGTTTTTTTTCTCTAACTCAAAAACGCCGACACACGTGGGGGGGGGGGGGGGGTGTGGGGGGTTACACGCACTGCCCCGCGAGAGATTTCCGAATGGATTCTCCTCTCTCCGATATCGCCTCTGCAATGGAGTGTGTGGAGCATCTACAGAAGTTGATGCTTGAACTACCGACACCAAAGAATGGCTTTTCGGTACCACGCACGGTGACAAATGCTAACAACGATGCTCTCGAAACACGTTCCTTCGGAGTGGGCAGGTAGGAAGATGGTTGGACAGTGCATTCGTGCACGACAGCCAGACAACTCATACCTGGTGGGCAGTGTGGAAGCTCTTACTACTTGTATAAGTGTAGTGTATCGTGTCGTGTATAGTGTAGTGTGTAGGTTAAACGTTGAGTTTTATAAGGGCACCACGGGGTGACCCACCCAGCCCCCTCCCCTTGCTTAGGCCCCTCCCATTACCCCCCTCCCTTAGGCCCCTCCCCTGACCAACCCCCCATATCCTTAGGCCCCTCCACCTGACCCCCCCTCCCTTAGGCCCCTCCTCTGAACCCCCCCCCCCCTCAGGCCCCTTTCATGACTCCCCCCTTTCTTAGGCCCCTCCCCTGACCCTCCTACCTTAGGCACCTCCCCTCTCCGTACCCAGCAGTAGGTCTCCACCAATCAAAAAGCTGTTTGTAAGGTCTCCACCAATCAAAGAGCTGTGTGTATTATATATTTATTTATGCACGACAGACAGACAGACAATCAATCCCTGGTGGGCAGTGTGGAACATTGTTCCTACCTGTATTAATTTCGCTCTAGATTCCGAATATATATGATAGCAATATCGCGGCGGTAGCTTTAATGAGATAATTGTGATCATAGGAGGGTGCTGTACAAGGTTTGATAGATGTCACGGGGTGGGTGGGGGGAGGTGGTGGGGACATTCCTACGTGAGATGAAACGTCTTCGAAGGAATGTGTGGGTGACTGCGAAGCGTGTCTATCAATCAGATGCTGTGCACGCAGGCTGGGCTTTCCGCCTTGGGTGAATATCGCCCATGGTGGAGTCTCGTCGCGTGTGACACCTCAGGTGGTACCGATGAGCTGTAGCGTGGGGGGAGCGGTGGTGCAGCGGTTAGCGTGCACACGGGAGAATAGAAGCGCCGTGGAGCAGTGCCCTTTGCTGCACTTCCATCTGGGGCCGTCCATAAATGACGTCACGCACCTCGGGGGGGGGGGGGTCAGACATTTGTGATGCCCCCTCCCGCCCCCCCCCCCCCCGAGAAATGTGACGTCACATCAAAATGCGCAACTTTTAATAAATATAGACAACACGTTCTACTTAATAAATATAATTGTTTCAATAAATGTTTTCTCCTTGAACATCAGAGTGCAGCGCCACATTAAAAACGCATTACAATGACAATAGTTTAAAGCGATTTGAAGCATGTTTAATTTTTTTTTGGGGGGGGGGGGCAGAGCTTTGTGACGTCATAATTGAGGAGGTCTAAAGGGGGGGGGGAGTGGGGTCAAAAATCGTCCAAAATCGCGTAACGTCATTTATTAACGCCCCCTTGGACAAATGTTGCTTGATAATATTGGTCGTGAAAGCCTTTACAACGCTGTACGTACGCCGATGGGCTGAAACCCAAAGTAAAACGCATGTTGTTTTGTATGTATGTATTTATCTATCTATCTGTAGGGAAGCAGCATTGCATATCACGTACGTGCGTACACGAGGACGCTTGCCCTCTCAGAGTCTCAGAGCCTCCCACATCTCGCATAAAAAAAAACCCCTCTAATGATTTATTAGGGCGCAGATTCGCCCTGTGCCAGCAATTTCATGGGAACATCGTGAACTTCATGACCAGAGACGGGGAGAGGCGGCGGGGGGCAGCTGGGCCGGGGGAGGGAGATAAAAGCGAGAGATGGGAGAGCATGCTAGAGAGAGAGAGATAGAGACGGAGGTTAATTGCATCATTATAACTGATAAGGCGAGCGAGTCGGCTCAGCCAGTACTCGCCGCTCAGGATGGATGATGGCCCGTGGTGGTCTCGATTAATGCCCGGGTTGTCCTAACCTCGACTACATCCTGACCTAGGTTGTTGATGTTAACGATGTTCACGATGTGCACCAAAATCGTGCAAAAGATGCATGGGGGAGGCACGGCGCATGGCTTGGCATTGCTCTGAGAGATGGCGGTGGCGGTGGCGGCGGCGGCGGCGGGGGGGCCGGTGTGGAACCAAAAACCCGTGAGCACCTTTGCTCGCGTGAACGTGCCGCAGATTCAAAGAGGTCATTTCCACGGCCCGATTGAACGTCGATAACTAACAAAACAAACGAAAATAAAACGCGGGGGGCAGTCGCAGCCAAGGGGAACGTGCCATGCGGAGATTGTTCGCGAGGAGATCGACGCAGATGTTTGCTGGGTGGGGATCGTCGCCCTGTCCCGAGATCAAACGTCGCGTGTGCTGCCACTCGTCACCGTCTGAGAGGCCTCTCAGGGATTGCCTGATGCGTGCACAACCGCTGCACGAGCCGCCCAGGATGTCTTTGAGGGTGCCCTGCGGCCGTGTCAGAGACACCGAGCCGACAACGCTAGGAAGCTCGGTTCGAACCCGGGTTCTCTGGCATGGTGAGTTCACGGTATCAGCATAGAGAACCGTAGAGACTCACGCAGAGAGCCATAGACTCACATAGAGACCCTGAAACTGGCATGTGATAAAATTGGGGTTTTGGATGTATCGTATTGATGTGCTCAGCTCGGTCACCAATGACCTACGTAGAGATCCATAGACTCACGATAGAAACCCATCTAGACTCACGCAGAGAGCCATAGACTC
>JAAXLI020001429.1:12771-23088 GCA_014621495.2 Entosphenus tridentatus | reverse complement strand
CACGGGCCACCACCACCACGTGCCACCACCACCACCACGTGCCACCATCACCACCACGGGCCACCATCACCACCACGGGCCACCACCACCACCACGGGCCACCATCACCACCACGGGCCACCACCACCACCACGGGCCACCACCACCACCACGGGCCACCATCACCACCACGGGCCACCACCACCACCACGGGCCACCATCACCACCACGGGCCACCATCACCACCACGGGCCAGGAGGATGGCGGTGCTCTTCTGCCACCTGCAGGGGAGAAGCTGCCACGGCTCATGAAGACGGAGATACCCCTACCCCATGCAGGGCCGGATTAAGATGTTGTAGGCCCCTGGGCTACAGGCACTGTGAGCTCCCCCCCAGGTAATATTTTCAAAAGGAAAACAAAGTTAAAGAAAAATTAAATTAATTTTTACAAGACCAACAACAAATACAATTCAGCATTCACAAACGAAATAACTTTTCACTTCAACTCTGGAGGCCCTCCAGCTGACGGAGGCCCCTGGACTGCAGCCACTAAAGCCCCCCGTGCCTCAATCCGACCCTGACCCCATGGAGACATTTGGGGGCAAATGCTTTTAGCGAGCACCTATGAAGGCCGGCACGGCACACGAGGGCGTGGGTAACAAGCACCACGTCCGACCGCCTTCGTCTCCCCAGTGCCGATGTTAACACACCGCGCGCCAGGTACTCATTTGGAGGCTGAGTCCACCTAGGGGAGGCCCGGGGACCGGTTCAGAAAATCGTCACCGGTGTTGGTGACCGTGAACGTTGGGCCACCGCTCCAGTCAATTGACAGTCGGCAATAGGGAGATTATAACGCCACCCACCATCATCACCAAAGACAACGATCCCCCCTATAGCCTGTAACAGACTGTTGGGGCAAGTGCTGTTAGCGAGCACCTATGAAGGCCGGCACAGCACACGAGGGGGTGGGTGGCCAACACCACGCCCGGCCGCCTTTGTCTCCCCAGTGGCGATGTTTACACATCGCACAAGGTACTCATTTGAGGCTGAGTCGACCTAGGGGAGGCCCAGGACCGGTTCAGACAATCGTCACTGGTGCGCTGTGTAAACATCGCCTCTAGGGCACAGAAGTGCTCGCTAACTGCACTTGCCCCAACAGTCTATCAAGGCTCCCCGGGTAACTTTGTCTTTGTATGTGAGTCTATGGGTTTCCACGTCAGTAATTTGTGACCTGGCTGAGACCATCACTTCGCTACATTCGAGGGACACAGATTAATCACGGGCCGCTCAAAACCACGATTCCCAATTTCGACGTGGCCACGATGATCATCCAGAGTGATCCAACAAACAGCGTTAAAGGTTATCCAAACGCATCGAATGTCCGGTGGCCGTGAAGTCGAGAATTTGACTTAACCTCCAGGGGGCAGCATCGGACCGGCTGAGAAAGAACATGCAGATTGTTGGGTCTTGGCGCGGTGAATAAACCAGACAAGCAAAATTGGAGGATGACTTTGAAGACCACAAATTGGAACGGCGAGACGGGGCAAGCGGTTTGGAGGTCGAAGGTCATCATCATCATCACCGCGTCCCATGGGGCAGATGGCCGTGCAGGTGTCCGCTGCACACTCCGTCACGTGTTTCCACGCTCCTCCGTCTTGTTTCCAATATTCTCCAGCGGCACCAATCTCTTATATCGGCAAGCCGCACGCGGCCGGTCGAATACTCGAACGGTCTAAGTCGCGGTTCCCGCAACTCCAATCCCTCGCGACCCAACACCAACACTTGGCGCGTCCCCCGGCGATGACCAATCGACTGCCCCCGTTTCAGTTTCATCACACGTCGGGGCCTTTCGCGCACCAAATATTATCCACGATTGTCAATGTTGTGGGTTTACTCTCCAACGCACCGGTGTGTTGATAGGAGTAACTGATTGGCGCGTGGTTGGTTTTGTTTTTTTACGTGACAATCGTCCGCGTTGGGTGGTGGCGGGTATGACGACACATTTATATTTCGTTCCCATTCAAATACGATTTTGTCCACCTTTATTTAACCAGATGAAAACAAACCTTGAAGTTTAAAACCTCTTTTGCGAGGGGGGGGGGCTGGCAAAAAGTCAGCAAAAAAGAAATCACCACGCGCACACACACACAATACGACATCGTACCATACGACACGTTTAAAAACAAACAATAACAATGCTCAATGACATTTTCTTCTATCGGAGCTTTGAAATCAGACGGCGACACACTCTTCTCCAGCTTTTAAAAAAATCTCTTTTAATTCTAAATGTCGTGATTCATTCCAGGACCGAGCAGCATGGCGCCACCACGATTGCTAAACGCGGCACAGCAACATCTGTGGCAGAGGTCGCAACCGGGTACCCGATACCCGTACCCTACCCGATACCCGGCTACACGTACCCGGCCGGGTACGGGTACGGGTAGCCGTTTGCGACCCTGGTGCGGCCGGGTACGGGTACGGGTAGGCCGTGAGTCACTGGTGAGTAACCGTTTGTCACTTATTTCGGGTAGGGTACGGGTATGGGTAGGGAACGGGTACCCGTACCCGGCCGGGTACGGGTACGGGTACCCATTTGCGACCCTGGTGCGGCCGGGTACGGATACGGGTAAGGAATCAAAACCCGTTTGCGACCTCTGATCTGTGGGGAGGAGAAAAACAGAGAGAGAGAGAGACGGTGCTGATCTGCACATGTCATCGGATTCCTCCAGTCTCAATAAAGATCCCGATTCTGTATTCGGGAGAGACTTTTGACTTTGAAACAACTTTTATTGCCGCCAGCAGCAACAGCACTGGAGGCGATTCCGATATGAGATACACGAAGTCACCAGCAACGCAAATGAAACAAACGCGATAAATCCACGCGCTGTGGCGCTAAATGCACCGCGCACAACACGAAAGGGGGAGGTAGGGGGGCGGAAAAACTGTAGGTAATCGGAGTGATACGTATTGGACGGGATATCCGTAGCAAGGGGTTAATGCCACCCGCTCGATGGGTGGGGGGCGGGGGGGGGGGGTGCCGGGCCTGCTGCAAATCCCCATGAAAGACAAAGCGAGTCAGGGGGCTGCTGAACGCCGCTTCATCTGGGTACCCCTCCAATATGCCACATCCACGCTCTCTCGCTCCTCTCTGTATACAACTACTGACAGCCCCTCCTCCCCCCCTCCTTGATATCACCACTAACTCGCCCTGCCACCCTCCCCCTCCATCCCCCCACCGGCCCCCTAATTTAATTTATTTAATTTTTCACACATTTACCTAATCCCCCCCCGCCGCACCCCACCACGCTGCACGCGTTTCTGTAAAGATGATTGGGAAGTCAGGTGGCTCACGCAGTAGCGAGGTTTGGGGGGTGCAGGGCAGGAGGAGGGGGTTGTGGGTGAAGGGGGGAAGAGGAGGAGGAGGGTGGGGCTGTCTATTTTACACATAAAAAAAAAGAAAGGACGAAGAGGTTAATTAAACGCATCGCGTAAATTTATTTCAATGCGCACGCGGCTAATTTTCATACCGTGACATTCACTAAATTATGTAACGCTCCTTGTTGGGATTTTTCTCTTTCATATGAAAGTCCGAGTCATTTTTTTTGTGTGGATGTGTGTGTGTGTGTGTTCCCCACGTTCCAACAACATGAATTCTTATTAATAGTAATTATTCAAAAAATCGTTTGTACTGTTTGTTGTTGTTGTTGTTTGTGCGGTGGGTATTAAATCTGACATTCCTCTCTGGCCAATTCGTGGCTGTTTTAATTTCCCTAATTAAGCCATTCAGACCGTGGGCCCTGAAGAGAAACGTTAGACGGGTGCGCGTTTGGCTTGAATCTTATCAACCGAGCGACAGATGGAAGTGTTTTGGAATTATCTCTTTATGTTGTGGAGTTTTTTTTTTACATAAGCTACTTGATAATATGTTACACGCGGTGGTTTTTTTTGTAACACAGAACAAAAATATATAAATGTTCAATGAGACGCGTTGTTCTGTACAAAAGTGTTGATGGGTGTTCTTTTCTTCTTATTATTGGATCGTTCAGTAAGTAAAAATGTTGCCACAAATCACGCTTTTGCAAAAAGCACTCGGGCAGTTTGCGAATACCTGCTGTTATAACGCGTCGGGGTTCCTCTCCACGTAAAAAGGTTACAGCAATTACCCCGGTTTACGTCAGGGGATGCGTTCCCGAAAGACGCGACGACGGATATCGAAACGACGTTGAATCGAAGCGATTTGCCAGGTTAGATTGACGGTACTGGTGGTGGTGGTGGTGAGCGTCGTGGATACAATTCAGGGTTGACGTTTTGCCGCAGCAATGTTGATAGCAACACAGCAGGGAGGAAACTTCAAGCGGGGCCATCACGGGACGACTCCGTCCTTCGGGGGTGTTTCGTGAGCGATGAAACAGCGTCACGTCCCAAACCGCGCTCCCTCGCGCGTGACGCGACGCGTTATTTAGCAAAATAACAAAAAAACGTTTCGGCGCTGGCCGGCAAGGCCGAATGTCAACAGTTTTAGCTCTTGTTTTGTATCGCCAAGCCTATTGGGCGGACCCCGCCCCCCTCCACCACCCTCTTGATATTAATCGAGCCGAACATTTGTATGTGTATCGATATCTGTCGAGGGTGAAGTCCCGAAATGGTAATGCAGCGGTTTACTAAAATATGACAATCTCTTTGGTTCTTTCGGTAAAGTCACGTAGGTATAAAATAAAATAAAATCACCTGATGACGGACGCTTGTGTTGCGCCCGAAACGTCGTAATTTATTTTATTTCCTAACTACGTGACTTTACCGAAAGAACCAAAGAGTATGGGTTCCTGCAGTCACGAAAGCTTCAAATCAAGATTAAATATGACAATCGTCTATCATGGATAATGGATCATATGAACGAGAGTTGACGTGCTACCCCCCCACTATCCCCCCCACTACCCCCCCCCCAATTACCCCCCCTCCCCACTATCCTTCCCCCCCACTACAGACAGCTCTAACGCAACGGCGCTTTCAACCCCGTTTAGAAAGCGTTAATTGGCCGTGTAACGGATCAACCGAGAACAAAGACAAGATTTTAACACGGAACGAGGCTGTCATTTTACCGCAAAAAAGAAATAAAGTTCCAAGGCTTCTCCTCGTCTCTTTCTTTCTTACTCATTAATCCACGCGGGGCTTGTTGGTTTCAAATGCCTCTTGGCACAGCAACAACAACAACAACAACAAACAAACAAACAACATCATCATAATCGCAGACAAAACTAAAAAAAAATTAGACACGCAAGCAGGCAGGCAGGCGGGCACATAAAAATTACCCTAATTGCCTATTGAAGCGTCCATTTTTTTTTTTATCCCTATTCTTATATATTTTTTTAAAGCGAGACAAATCACAAAAAAACGGGAGGTCCCATATTAGCGGTGCAAAGCGTTGATAGCTACGCGCTATGCAAATGCCCCTTAATCCGATTGCCAGCGGCTTTGTGCGGTGCCGAGCGCCTCCGCTGCTGAGGACAGTCGCACTTAGCGAGGGAATCGTCGCGTGCACCCAAGAGAGTTGTGTCCTCGATGCTTGCTTTCGGGAGGGTCCTGCTTACAATCGGCCTGCACGTGCGTTATGTTGAACCTCTTCCGCACCGTGCGTAGCCAATTGTCGCCAATCAGGGAAGGATAACAAACTAAACACTAAAGTCAGTTATAGTAGAAAAGCGTGTTCTTCAATAAAGATTCTTTTAAAGTGCGCAGCTCCCAGTAGCTTCCCTAATATCGGCAGGAGGAGCGTTCCAGACGGCCGCAGGAGCGCATTTGAAAGCGCCCGCGCGATGCGGTGAGCGTCGTTGTTCGACGGCAAGGTCAGGAAACGTTTGTAAGAAGTAAAAATTATGAACACGACTTTTTAACTTTAATCTTTATGAAGCAAACGCGCGTTGTTGTTGTTTAATATATATAAGGGAAATTTGTAATTATGTGTGTCTGTTCAAAATGTTTAGCGTACTTCCCGACATGCAACAAACTTGAAATTTGCCATGTGGGTTCTTTCCAGAGTGTACACCATGCAAAAATGATTAAAAATACACTTTTGCATTTGTGGGGGTGGGGGGGCTCAATAATGCATATTTTTTTGCACGGCAAGTGAGCTGTGACGTCACATCTGTCATGTGACCCGCGCATGTGGAAGCGTAACGCATTGTAGTGTAGTGGTCAGCGCGCTGCGCTACGAATTCGGCGACCCGAGTTCGATTCCCGCTCACGGCCACCACCGCTGACGATTATTTCAACCGCTCCTGGGCCCTCCCCTAGGTCGACTCAGCCTCAAACGAGTAACTGGTGTGCTGTGTGAACATCGCCACTAGGGAGACAAAGGCGGCCGGGCGTGGTGAATCCAAGTCCCGGGTAGTAGCGCTAGTGTGTAACATTAGATTCCAATTGTAGCAAAGATGATGATGACACTAATGGTTGCCAAAGGAAGCTTCGCGAAGTCTCGAGTCTCGCTTTCAGGAGGATGATGCGTCGGGGATGTTTGACACACTTCCTCCTCACTGTTCTCCAATGAGTGTTTTGCATTCTGTGCGATGGAGGAACCCGGAGGACCCGGATGTAACCCACTTATTGATGCACCACCGTGCAGGCCAGCGGCAGTGCCGCCCTTCGAACAAATTGTTCACACATCTCGACATGGATCCACCAACTCTCACTTCCAAAGCGCTGGACAAACGCGACGTTAACGCACCACCCGTTCTCTGCGCGCGTTTCGCCGTCAACTTCATCCGGTTGCGAACGTCACATTCACGTGGAGGGCTCGGCTGACTCCGATGAAGAAGCCGCTTTGTCGGCGCAAAAATGAACCACGATATACCTCGCCGATGATCTCGTCAAGGAGCGAAAAGCCATCAATCACGACGACTCCGGTCATGCTCCCAGCAGCGGCACGTTCTGGCTCGGCCGTCGAAACAAAAACGGCGGTCACCGCATCGCGCGGCGCTTTCAGATGCGCTTCTGCGGCCGTCTGGAACGCTCTTCCATCCGATATTTGGAAGCCGCTGGAGCTATGCACTGTTAAATCAACTGTAGTTGTAAACTAATTTCTTTCGAACGGCTTTTTGTGTTTAGTTTGTTGTCTTTCCCCGGCACCTCATGGTGGGCTACGTATGGTGCTAAAAAAGTTAAACATACATAATACTTTTGATTTAAAGCTTTCGTGACTGCAGGGATTCATATTCTTGGTTCTTTCGGTAAAGTCACGTAAAAGGGAAATAATAAAATAATATAAATATCAAACAATATTATTACGTAGAAGGGAAATAATGAAACAATATAAATATTATTTTATTATTTCCCTTCTACGTGACTTTACCGAAAGAACCAAGAATATACATAATACTGCAAACAACTTGTTCGTCCGCTTGCAACTATTCTCATCGAAAAGTCCCCCCTAACCCTCTCGTTCACCGCTATCCACCAGTCCAAGAAGGAAGAGCTATCGCCCGAAACGTCGGACACTTATATAATTACGTGCCTAATAGGGCAGTGTCATTGATGAACGTGTTACATTTCTGCCACAAGTTCCGTTACTTCACTCTCAGCGCCCTCCCCCCCCCACGCCCCCCCCCCCCCCCCGCGTACCCCCCCACCAGGACCCCCCCCCCCCCCCCCCCCCCCCCCCCCCCAACTCTCCTCCCACACGGCCTCTTGTCGGGAGGAGAGACAAAGAGGGACGCGAGACGCGCATTGACATGCGCGGCTTAAGCCCGAGCAGAGAGCGCTGTTGGCACAGCTTCCCCAAACAGAGCCCGCGCGCTGTTCGCTGAGGCACAATGTCCTTTATTTAACCAGGTGAGGGCCCATTGTCATGCACTGACTGGCATCTCCAGCAAAAGGAGACCTGGGAAATGTGCTCTTTTTTCCCCCCCGTGGTTATATTAAAGGCATGATTGCACTCTGTTGGGTTGGCTGGTTTGGTTGTTATGGTTTTTTTTAGCTGTTTGGGTTTTTTTTTTCTCGTTAACAAAATAGAGTCTCGGTGTCTTATGGGGTTTGCATTTTTGAACGGTTTTGGAACTCAATGGCTGCGTCGGACGAAACATTGGAGGTCGTCGTTTTTTTCATCATTACCCACTGTCATCAACCGCTCAATGAAGACGTCATCGTAAAATGCCGCTGACCAAGCGAACAAGTTCGCGCCTCCATCGCCGTCAGATCTCGGAAGCTAAGCAGGCGTTGAGCCTGGATAAGTGGTGCTTGGATGGGCGAGCACAGCCACGTACTAGCGGGTGTCTACGGGGGCAAGCCCTGCGATACGCAGCGGTGGGCAGCGCTGGGCAGCAGTGGGCAGCAGAGGGCAGCGCAGCAGACATGCGTTGTTGTTGTCGTCGATGACGTACATCTGTGCGTCTGCAGTCCACGCTCATCCTCTTTCACCAACCCGCACTGACCAAGCGTGGTGAAGTATGGTTCAAATAACAACCCCCCGCCCCTCCCCCCCCACAAACCTACACGGTATTATGTGGAGGCCCTCATCCAGCAGTGGATCGGTGCACACGGTGACTGTACGTGCACGGCATTGTGTATAGCCACCGCTATCAGTGACGACGCAATTTCAGCAAGCTATTTGGTTTCTCGACACAAACAAACAAACAAACACACAAACACACTCTGTGCCGCTATTCCCACTTGCAGTGTCTCATGCGCAACGTGTCAGAGTCGCCTGCCAACTACTCTGCTGGTGAAGTGCCCGGGGTGTGTGTGTTGATCACGGGCCGTCGTCCGACACAAACAGCGATGAAGACGACGCAAACTCAGCTGGATCGTCGCTTGCGTAGAAACCATATTTATAACTAATTCCTTTAGAACTGCCTGTTGCTGTTGTTGTTGTTGTTGTTGTGTTAAGTTTGTTGCGTACGCGCAACGCAGACGTAGAGGCGGCGTCTTTATCCGCTGCGGAAACAATCGTCGAACTCGTCGTCGTCATCATCCTCGTCGTCCAACGACAATTCGACGTTTCAGTCCACGAGCCCAGAGGAGACGCGGCCCCGCGTCTGCACCGCCAGAGGTTGGCGTCACGACGTTGGCGACTTTCGAAAGCGAGTTGGGGCTGTGTCATCGATTCACTCTCAATAGCCGTGGGAATGCATCGGTACGATCAAGGAGGGTTTTGCTCTAAAGCCGGGGTGTCCAAACTTTTTGCAAAGAGGGACACATTTGATAAAGTGAAGATGCCCGGGGGCCAATAGTTCCTTCTGACATTTTTTTTAACCACAAAAGTTACGTGAAAATATACACTGTTATAAAACAATTTTAATGTCACAATTACCTTTATTTTTCAAATGACAATGTAACCAAATATAAGCCACTCAGGCAGACGCGAACAACTCTAAAGACGCAATTCTGCCTTTCATTCAGTCAGATAACATTGAACAAACTGTATAGAATACCTTAAATTTCCATGAGTTTTATGATGTATTTATTCTGACAGAGCTGGCGAGCCATAAATAGCACATTATAAGACCGAAGCTGCGGGCCGTATGAAATCTGACCGCGGGCCGTGATTGGCCCGCGGGCCGAACTTTGGACGTGCCTGCTCTAAAGGGACCAACAACATCAGTGGTGTTGGCCAACAACATCCAACATTGTAGCAGGACCCTCCTGAAAATGAGCCTTGGGACTCGTCAGTGTGTCTTTCCTGGTTGAAATTAGGCAATCATCACGACAGGGAGAGAATCGAGAGAGAGGGAGAGAGCGAGCGCGACTGAACGAGACACCAATAAATGTATGACTGGGTTTGGAAAAAGTTCGCCTTTTCACAGCCACTCGGGATCCCCACCGCCCCTACCCCGCCCCTTCGCGGGACGTGGGGGGAGGGGGGGTGATGGGGGTGGTCGGATCGCGGGAGGATGGGGGGGGGTAGAGGGGGAGCGGTGGTGTCGCGGTTAGCGCGCTGCGCTACGAACCCCGGCGACCCCGGTTCGATTGCCGCTCACGGCCAACACCAGCGAGGATTATTTGAACCGGTCCTGGGCCTCCCCTAGGTCGACTCAGCCTCAAATGTGTACCTGGTGCGATGTGTAAAACATCGCCACTGGGGAGACAAAGGCGGCCGGGCGTGGTGTTGGCCACCCACCCCCTCGTGTGCCGTGCCGGCCCTTCATAGCTGCTCGCTAACAACACTTGCCCCTACAGTGTTACAGGCTATACGGGGGATCTTTGTCTTTGGTGGTGGAGGGAGGTGGAAGGGGGGCGTGGAGAGATGATGGGGAGGGTGCAAGGATAGGGGGGTGGAAGGAAGGAGTAGGAAGAGGGGGGGAGGGAAGGAAGAGGGGGGGGGGGTCGGGAGGAGTTGGATGAGGAGTTA
>JAAXLI020001429.1:0-12671 GCA_014621495.2 Entosphenus tridentatus | reverse complement strand
GGGGGGGGAAGGAAGGAGGAGGAAGAGGGGGGGAGGGAAGGAGGAGGGGGGGTTTCGGGAGGAGTTGGATGAGGAGTTAATTCGTGAATTCCTCCACGTGGTCACACGAACGCCTTGCGGTGTACAAGTGGGGGGGTGGGGGGGGCTCCACAGCACTGTACGGAGTTGCCAGAGGTAGACTTTTATCGCGGCGAGCATTGGCGACGGCGCTCTAACTGACGAGTCCCAACGATGACGAAACCGCCCTTCGGTTGTCCATCTCCGTGTTTCGCCGCTTGCTGCTGCTGCTGCTGCCAGTCGGTCACGGGATGCGCCAAGCGCAGTGTGATGGTGACCTCGGACGAGGGGAAGCGCAGTTGTTGTTCCACGGCGACCGGGGCGAGGTTTCGCAGAATGCACGAAGGCAGAGAGAGCGAGAGAGCGAGAGCTTGTTTTTAAAATTGGTCCGCGTTTTGTGTGCTTGTGTCGAGAAACCAAATCTCTGCTGAAAACTGTGCACTCCCAGAATGGCCGCTGTGACGACGTTGTTACAAATGTATGCACGGACTTGTATTCTCATGGGGGCTGAGAGAACAGGACAAGTCGTTCATCGGTGGGGGGCCGTGTTGCCCCCCCCCCCTACCCGACACCTCCAAACTAAACCAGAAGTATCACATCTGACACCGTCAAGTCGAAGGCCGCCCCCCTCCCCCAAAGCGCGGGGTCCGGGGCGGTCGCCCCAGATTCGCCGTGCACCCCAGGGACGGCTCTGCTGACGGAAGTGGAGGGAAAGCAGGCGGGCAATGGTCCGCTCGCTTGCGTTGTTACTCGGATTTCACGAGACGCGTGTGGGAAGAGCTGCACTGACGATAAGCGCACGGCCGGCAAAGCGTCTCCTCCCAAACTCGCCGGGCTGCGCAGGCGTTAAACGTGCGCAGGGGAATCAGGACGTCGACAACATCGGCCGATACCTACGTAGCCAAACAAATCAGCAGCAGCAGCAACAAACAGGAACACGTTGATCTGATCGAGGGGAGATCAGAGAGTCGCTTTCATTAATTCAGCTCCTGCGCGGGGAAGCTTCCCGGCACGTGGAACGAAACGTCGAACGGACAATTTGCTCACGAAGCGCGCTGCAACCCGGACAGAGGTCGACAACCCTGCAGCACCTGCCACCAACACCGACGTAGCACCGAAGATCGGGCTACGTCGCGCCGTGCACAGCCAATGGCGCGAATCGGAGGTGCATCCATCGCACCGCGTGAGTGTCTTGCCCAGTGCTGCTGGAATGAACTCGGGCGGGTAGCTTGAGCGACTTTTGACTTTTAAAACAACTTTTATTGCCGCCAGCAGCAAAAGCACTGGAGGCGATTTCAATATGAAATACACAAAGTCACCAGCAAACAAAAGAAAACAAACGTTACAAATCCACGCGCTGTGGCGCTGAAAGCACCGCGCACAATACGAAAGAAAAGTCACGTGGCTGTGGTGGTCATCGCGCACGCCACGGTGACGAGCGAGCGCTTCAGAAGGTGAACACGAGGGCGCCGTCCACGCTGGTGCAGAGAGGGGCCTTTCGGGCTCCCCAGCGTTCGAAGAAGACGTGCACATCACCAACGTGTGTGTGGTACATGGCGTGCTCCAGCCGGAGCCGCGCCTTAAGCAGGCCTCTGAACACTGGAAGCACAGAGCAGTAGCTTGAGAGAGAGAGAGAGAGGAGAGAACCTCCCCACGCACACGAGGGGAGAGCTCAAACTCACTGCCACGCCAGGGTCCTCCACAAAGCTCCCCCCCCCACCCCACTTTTGCTGTGCTGATATCTACCGAACGGGGGCCCCAACCACTTCGTAGCGGCGAATCGGGGGGGGGGGGGTTTGGGGAAGATCGACAAATCTCCAGGAACACTTTGCCTCTTATAATCCATCAATCCATCCTACCGCTTACTCAGCTGCGGGTTCCTCGAATCAACGGCGTGCATTCGCCTTCAACTCATATGCAGACATGGCCATCACAAGGGAGTGTACGCAGTGCCGGATGATCCGAGTAGCACAAGTAGCTTCATATGTAGTAGCTACTACATATGTAGTAGCTACTACATATGTAGCAGCTACTACATATGTAGTAGCTACTACATATGTAGTAACTACATATATGTAGTAACTACATATGTAGCTACTACATATATGTAGCTACTACATATATGTAGCTACTACATATATGTAGTATGTAGTAGCTACGGGCCCCGTACTTTCAATGGCATTCGCGCTAAATGCTTTCAAGCTATCAATTCCGGTTCAGTGATTCTGCACTTGCTCTATTACTAGAGTACTATACTGCCTTCAACTTTTACGAACGACCGGGTGTTTAAGGTTAGCGATTCGTCGTATTATCTGGCTGCATAGCGAATGAAAAATCCAATAACTTTACTATGCAAGTTACAAATGTATGTGTTTTAATATTTACGGGGTTTTATTTTATTTAAGGCCCCTTTATAACATATACTACAGGCCCCCGCACGAGCTTAATCCGGCACTGAGTGTACACGTGTCGCTTGTTCCTCACCGCCACCCACTCAAGTCTCGATCTCCCTCCTGGGATCGCGCCGCTGCTGCTGTGACCGTCCTAGAATCTCACCCAGATCCCGACCGAGCGCTACTCGGTGGAACAGAGCGGAACAAAACACGCGGACGTCCAGAATTGACGCCTCAATTCCAGGACGGCGAACATCATCGCACAACTCGTTCCCGGCTTTGACCGTCCTCCCTCCCTCGACGACGCGGCGCGCAAACCACGGACCGCGTGAGAAAAGCAACAGGCGGATGCGCAGATCCATCTCCGGCGTCGATTTAAAACAAATAAAGATAAAGGACAAAGCCACATTCGCACGATTGTGGCCACACAACTCAACAACTCTGGGCCACACGGTAACCGCTGCGGCCTTCGCCCCTTCGACAAAGCAACGCAACAACTACGCGGACTCTCTCTCTCATGGCCAGCAGACATCCCCTGAACCGCATCACCATCGAACGCAAGACGAGATCGGAGTTTCAGTGAAGAGGCAAATGAATCCCGAAAAAATGCCACGCAAATTTTCGCACTTTGCGCGCCTTACCTGCTCCGTCGTCCGCAGCTCCGGTGCCAGGTGTGAATGCGACATCACCTGTGCGCTCACCTGCGAGACTTCGTGGAGTGCGGTGACGTCGGTGCAATGAGACCCCCCTCCCCTCGCTCGTTCACACCCCCCACCCACCCAACCCCAACGCCCCTTACCCCCCCGTGGAGCCACCACCACAACTTTCACACCGCGCTCCCTCTCAACGGGACTCTCAAACTTTCTACTCCGCGTGATCCCCAGACGCGGGCACAACGAAGGCGAGTGGGTGTTTTTGTTTGTTAGAAATAGACGCAGTCATTGATTTTGGGGGGTTGTTTCTTGTGGACGGCAGTGTCGCACAGTGCTAACACTCGCATCGATTCCCAACTCGGGTTTGTATGTTCACCCACTATTCTGCACGGGTTTCCTTTGAGATCTGTGTATTCTACTATAGATTTGTGGACCAGAGATGTATAGTTAATCGGATTCCTCCAGTGTTAATAAAGACTATGATCCTGACCCCGATTCCCCCAGTATTTAAAAACAAACACACACACAAATGTCACCGGTAATCAACCTACATCCCGATGTTGAAAAAATAACTGAAAATTATTCAACTGGAATTACACGAATAAACCTACTACTGCACAAACTTAGCAGAACCCTCTTGAAAACGAGTCTTGATACTCGGTGAGGATATTCCTGGGTATAATTAAAGAACGGAAAATAACGTGTTGTCGTTTTAACAATTTAACTTACGAGTGCCTGCTGCGTCAACACATGCCGATGATATTTGTATTCACCGGGCACTGATTTAAGATCTAGAGGATACCAGGATGGGTTCGGGTATCACTCGCTACGTATGTTAGCCGTGGCCGGAAATCGAACTTTCATCTAGCAGTGCGCTAACCACTTTGCCACCACTCCCTACATATACACACAAACAGACCGGACAAACAGACGGTATGAATCAAAGACAAAGATTCCCCGTATAGCTTTAAACAGACTGTTGGGGCAAGTGCTGTTAGTGAGCCCCTATGAAGGCCGGCACGGCACACGAGGGGGGTGGGTGGCCAGTACCACGCCCGACCGCCTTTGTCTTCCCAGTGGTGACGTTTGCACACCACCCCCAGTAACTTATTTAAGGCTGAGTCGACCACGATGGAGGCCGTGGTCCGGGTTAGAACTTCGCCACCACTGTAGGTGATGGTTGGGAATCGAACTCGGGTCGCAGGATTAGTGGAGTCGTGAAGAGTGCGAACGACTGCAACTAGGAGACAAGAGTTATAATACGTTTCTTGAGTTGAACCAGGTTATGAGAACCTGGGAAGAGAGATGGTTGGGAGGGCATTCCAAAGTGGAGCGGAGCGAGGGAAGAAGCAGAATGGGAAGCGCTGTGGCCAGCAGTGTGGTGAGTGGGTGGGTGAATCTGTGAGTGAGTGAGTGGGTGAGTGAGTGGGTGAGTGGGTTGGTGAGTGTTGCTGTGGCCTGCAGGGTGGTGAGTGGGTGAGTGAGTCGGTGAGTGAATGAGTGAGTGGGTGAGTGGGTGGGTGAGTGAGTGAGTGAGTGGGTGAGTGAGTGAGTGGGTGGGTGAGTGAGTGAGTGGGTGAGTGAGTGGGTCGGTGAATGAGTGAGTGGGTGAGTGGGTGGGTGAGTCGGTGAGTGAATGAGTAAATGATTGAGTGGTTGAGTGGGTGGGTGAGTGAGTGAGTGAGTGGGTGAGTGGGTGGGTGGGTGAGTGAGTGAGTGGGTGAGTGGGTGGGTGAGTGAGTGAGTGAGTGGGTGAGTGAGTGAGTGAGTGAGTGGGTGAGTGGGTGAGTGAGTGGGTGAGTGGGTGGGTGAGTGAGTGGGTAAGTGAGTGGGTGAGTGGGTGAGCGGGTTGGTGAATGTTGCTGTGACCAGCAGTGTGGTGGCGTCAGTTGAACACCGTGTGGGTGAGACGAAAGAGTCACTCTGGTCGACCTAGTCCTCAACGCGGGGTGGAGGAATCAATAAGTGAATCAATCAATCAATCAGAGACACCTTCGTCGTCAGGGTAAGCATTTTGGGGAACCACCCCCGATGCGCGGTGTGCATCTCTCGGAATCTCGCTCCGTCTCCTGGCGGCGGAGAAAACCTCTGCTCCATCCTCGCGACCAAATCGCCCATCGGGAGAGAAAGCGCATCGGAGGCTATTAGAGCCATTTAGGAGGGGAGCACGCATTCAGTCCCTTGAGCCAATTTCATTAAGGTCTCATAATGAGCCGTCCGCGGAGGGTTTAAATAAGAAAGCGTTTATAATGTGCGCGCGGAGGGGGTTGGCGGTGGAGAGAGGGGGCGGTGGTGGTGGCGGTGGTTGTGGTGTTTGGTGGTGTTTGGTAGTGGTGGGGAGAGGAGGAGGAGGAGGAGGCGTTGGGCTTCGTGTTCATATCAAAGCTTCTCTCGCCTTTTCTTATTCAAAGTAGGCGGCTCAATAAGACGACGTGCTGAGCTAGCCACATCAACATATGAGTTGGGGTCATTCATCACGGGGCGAAAGAAGTGGGGGGGGAGGGGGTGTAGAAGGATGGGGGTGGGGGGGGGTTTGGGGGGTTGGTGGGTGGTGGTGTAGAGGGATGGGGGGGTGAGTGGTTGGGGGTTGGTGGGTGGTGTAGAAGGGTGGGGGGTGAGTGGTTGGGGGGTGGTGGTGGTTGTTGAAGGGTGGGGGGCATCATCGGGAGAAGGGAAGAGAAATGGTGGGGGGGGGGGGCAAACGAGAGGGAGAGAGAGGGAGAGAGAGTGGTTCACACACAAACCCCCACGCACACCCCAACGAATCCCGGACTCAATCTTAAAAACTCCTCTGTCTAACCGCAGGGAACTTCTTATAAGAGCCCGAGGAAGAACACTCACTTTGGCGCCGCATCTTTTTCCAGGTTTCGCTTCTCGAGCCGTCTAATTCATGACGACTATTATTGTTTCCGCTATTATTACCACGACGACGACGACTACTGCTGCTGCTACTGCTGCTGCTGCTATCGCACAATTGCCGTGAATGCAACCGCCGCAGCCATTGCGAGCGTTGACACGGCTCATCGAGAGTGGCGAAGCTGCGTTGCCGAAGCTGTCGCCGTCTGTTGCGTCGGCGAAAAATGTGTGCACGTCTCCTCCGCTTGTTGTGAGCAAGATCTCGTCCAGCTCCCGCTGCTGCTGCTGCTGCTGTTTCACCCAGAAGAGGAGATTTCAACCGGGGGAAATTAAAAAAATTTGCAACCGCGAATAAATTAGCGAGAGAAGGAGGCAGAAATCGACGCAGCTTTTCAGTACTTTTGGGGATATAGGGGGCGCGGGCGAGGGGGGCGGTGGAAATAAAAAAAAATTGGGGGGGGGGGTGGTCACTCAAGCAAAATTAGTTGGTTCAGAACCCTTACGGCGCGTCTCTCCGTGCAAGTCCTGCAAACGACAACAGAAACAAAGCCATTGGCCATCTCGGGAAATGCAACGGACTGGACAGTTAAACAAAAAATAAAGCAAGTTCAGCCGTCCAAAGGCAAATCCGGTCCAGCCACAAACTTTTCGACAAATCCAGCCAATTCTCTACCAATCCAGCTTTTTTTTGTCTCTCTCTCTCTCTCGCTAGAAATCTCAGCAATCGCTTATTTACCAATCCAGCCACGTCGGCCGCAATCCGTCCAGCGTCGTTTTACCGACCAAACAAGATCGCCGAAAAGAGCAAGCAAACGTCTCCGTCGATCCAGCCATCGTACTCCCCAACCAACCCCGGCCATCTCTCCTGTAAACTCGGCAAACAAATCTCTCGCGACCTTATCCAGCCACCGTCCTGCCGACCCACCCAGCCCGTCCAGCAATCGTCCTACCAAACCCATCCAGCCATCTCTGAAGCGAGCAAGCGAGACGTCCCGTACGTCCAGCGTTTCAAGCAATTCTCGCCACCACCAACCCCATCGATTGAGAAATCTTTCGACGCGATCTACCAAAGGCGCGCGGCCGCCTCTCCACAAACGGCGCATCTATCCACCTTCATAAAGCCATCTCATTGTTCCCGGCCAACCTCAGCCAGTCTTCTGCTGCCATCCAGGATTTTTGTCCCCTTCTGCCTCTGGCGACGGAGGAGGCGGCCGGGATTGGGTGGCCGTGGCGGGAGGACTGGGAGCCGCGGCTGCGAGCATGCACTGCAGTCTTCTGGACGCGGACATGGACTCAACAGGTGGTTATCGAAGCCGCGGGCAACTTTCGCGTTGTCCCTCACCCCGCGGTCGCGTCGAGTCGCCTCCTCGAGGCGTCGTGGAGTTTGAGGCCGAATTTATATTGTTGTTGTTGTTGTCGTTGCTGCGTCGAGGTTTGAGTGAGTCGCGGGAGTTGAGTTGCGTTGCGTCGAGTTTAAGGAGTTGAATTCGAGTCGAGTTGCTTCCAGCTGAGTTGTCTCGAGCCGCCTCGGATCGAGCTTTAGAGTGTGGCGCGCGCCGGTGGCATCGTTCAGCGAAAAGTTGATGATGCCGCTGACGATGATGTGCTTACATCTTCGGCATCATCAGAATTCGCGTTGGCATAATAACAGTAACTACAATAATAATAACTGGTTTCAACTTTGCTGTCATCAATAGTCGGTGTCATCTTCATCGTCGTCATCGTCAGCGTCATTTGTTTGACTCTGTGTCGGGACGCGGTTGGAGATAAGTTGGAAGTATTCGTCATCGTAACTTTATTAGATGTGCGTATGCGCGCACGCGTGTGTGTGTGTGTGTGCGTCTTATTGTGGGTAGCGGTAGTGTAGCGGTTAGCGCGCTGCGCTATGAATCTGGCGACCCGGGTTCGATTCCCGCTCACGGCCAACACCCAGTGACGATTATCTGAGCCGGTCCTGGGCCTCCCCTAGGTCGACTCAGCCTCCAATGAGTACCTAGCGCTGTGCGTAAAAACATCGCCACTGGGGAGACAAAGGCGGCCGGGCGTGGTGCTGGCCACCCACCCCCTCGTGTGCCGTGCTGGGCTTCATAGGTGCTCGCTAACAGCACTTGCCCCAACAGTCTGTTAAGGCTATACAGGCGGATCTTTGTATATATACAGTATTATTATACATCTCTATATATATGGTTTTACTTTATGCATCAGTACCATAAGACGTTTTGTAAATTAGTTGGAAGTAAGTGATCAAATGTGCGTACGTGTTTGTATCTGCGTGTACAGTATGCGTATTTGTCTGTGTGTATATAAGCAGGGAACGGTAGTGTAGCGGTTAGCGCACTGCGCTACAAAACCCGGCGTCCCGAGTTCAGTTCCAGTGATGAGTAATACCTGATCCGGTAATGGCACTTACACCGATGTACTCAGTCTTGCATGAGTATACCTACCTGGTGCGGTGTGTTAACATCAGCGCTGGGGAGACAAAGGCGGCCGGTCGTGGCGCACCTTTAATAGGTGCTCGATTACAGCACTTACCCCTGCAGCCTGTTAACGTTACAATGCATACACATGTATCTGTGCATGCATATTTGTAAATGATCGTGTGAATAACTCAAACGAGTAGATGATACGCAGCGTTGGATCTCAAGTTTAAACAAGATGCATCCGTTCACTCACACAGTGTGTTTTTTCCCCCCTTCTATCTAAACTCCGACAGCACTAAAACAATCTTCTCCACACACTAAAACTAACAAATCACTTTGTCGCAAAGTGCACGTACATCTTTGACTTTTCAGAGGCGTTGCGTGTTCGTTCGACGGAGCCCTTGGCAATCGCGGCACCGTCTGCTAGAGCACGTGGAGAGTCAATTCAGTCCTATCGATCCTTATTTTATGCCCCGGAGAAGGGTCGTTGCCCGAAACGTCAATTTTGAAGCCAAACGCTGCGCGCACATATATTGTACGTACATATGTAATTTCGTAAGGCATTGCTCAGTTCAGTATATTAAAACAAACGTGATTAATTAATACCCTGTTTACATTTAGAGGTAAGGTTTTTATTTTATTCTACAAAATGTACCCAAGACGAGGGATCAGCGAGACCGAGATACGTTATTTAAACGTTACTTAAACGTGATTTAAACGTTATTTAAACGCTATTTGAACGTGATCTGCTTGGGGTGATAGGGGAATAATTCCCCCTTGCTGTTTTTCATATCGAGATGATCCGGACCGATGTGAAATTATAATGATGTCAGAGATCAGCTGGACACATCTGATACATAGCAACGATAGTACCCTACGTGAATTAGAACGATGATCTAGATGGGCTAGACACGTCTGATACGTAGCGATGATGGTAACTGACGTGAATTATAACGATGTTCTAGAATGATTGGAAATTTGACACGTAGTTAGGTAAATGCGTACAGCAGAAACGATCTAAAACCTCAATTGTCAGGCTCGGACGCGCCAAACATGAGGATCTGCGTTCCGTTAAGTCTGCCACTAAACACGTACAACCATACGACATCCACCATCAGTGAACCGAGCAATAGGTGATTGCAGCCACCAAAACCGGGTTACATTAGCATGGTTGGCTACGTAGGGTGCGAAATAAGTTAAACGTACACACAGACGTCGATGGGTATCAGTGCATTGGTGCATGAAACAGATCTAAACACAAACAGTGAGTCACGAGCGAGTGAACCGAGTGGTGTGAATTCTCGGGGAGTTTTCGAGCAGGAATAAGAAACTTACACCCGGCACCGTTTATATGCGCGAACTTCTTTCACACCGTACGTAGCCAACCGTGCTAATCGGAGGTGCCGGGAAAGACGACACTAAACACACACACAACAGAGTCTGTGCCTACAACGAGAAACATCCAGAAATTAAAAGTTTATAATTTAAGCTTCCAAAAACTATTTGCCTCTACAATTTTGGAACAAATAAAATGTGTTTTTTTTTTACATGTGTATATATATATGCGCCTAAGCCAAAGCAAGTCTGTACCTGGAAGTTTTTAATCGTACCGAATCCAAAAGAACAACACAATGACAAAAATCTATTTGCATTATTCGAGTAACCTTATCGCCTGTGGGTAGCAAGCGGGTGGAGACGCTGTCGGTACACGTGCCATGAAGATGGTTCGTTGCCCGAATCGTCAGCTGATAATTCTAAGACCACGGTGTTATTGACGAATATGTTGAGATGTGCTTGGTATTGGTGCACGAGCATATATGAACAATATAACGTTCCGAATTAATAGTACTGTGCAACAATTGACTTCTTTTCGGAGTCTCACAGCGGCCGTGCGTATAATTCCAGAAAGTCCTGTTAGAGTAAATAATTTGTAATAAATGTATCTCTCACGATCAAACTCTTGATCGTTTTCTATCGCAGCTTTAATAGTTGAATTTTATTATAATTAATAAATTAATGTATTCAGATTTGATTGCGAGACTCAAGATTCGTTTGCAAGTGGGTCCAGCTCACGAAAGGCTTGGCAATATTGTTATATATGTGTGTGTGTTTGTATAACCGGAGTAGCTGCAGGAAACCCATCCGAATGAAGGGAGCACACGGGATTCGATATTTTGAACGATTGGCTTGAGCAACATACTTGTGTACCATTCTCTCGAGGTCCACTAATAAGTTCATACACTTTGTACTCCGTGACTTTTAAAGTTTTAGGATCGGCCTCACTGTGCGTGTGGTCGTGCGCTTGCGTTCACTGCCCTGTAAATGTCTCGATGTTTAAGGGAATCTAAATTAACTGCGATTTAATATCGTACACATTCCAAGTTGTTCCGTTCACCGGCCAACAACCTGCACTGGCCCCGTGCCCCTACTGGACGTGTGTGGACAAAAAACGCTTCATAGCTCATCGGATTCCCCCTCCTGTAATACATAGACACTCGGATTTTCAAGCGTGGTAGACGCGGCGTGGTATGCAGGCACTCAGAAGGGGCTGTACATGGTGTTTTAAAAAGTTCTGGTGCTGTATAGACCTTACAGACTGTTGGGGCAAGTGCTGTTAGCGAGCACCTATGAAGGCCGACACGGCAACACGAGGGGGTAGGTAGCCAACACCACGCCCGGCCGCCTTTGTTTCCCCCAGTGGCGATGTTTACTACACACCGCACCAGGTACTCATTAAAGGCTGAGTCTACCTAGGGGAGGCCCAGGTGTTGGCCGTGAGCCGGCAGTCGAACTCGTAGCGCAGCGCAGCGCTCACCACCTCGGTTTGTCGACCTCCCCCCGCACCTCCGATTAGCGCGGTTGGCCACGTACGGTGCGAAAGAAGTTCAACATACTTCCACTATACACTACCGCTCCCCATACACACACGCACGCTATTAGCGTCGTCACCATGCTTAATCGCCGACTACACCAGTTGCCGCAAAGAGACAGAGAGAGGTGGGAGTGACGTCGAGTCTTGGATTTGTGTGTGTTCGTTTGATGTCCTTTACCCGCACCGACGATTAGCGCGGTTGGCTGTGTACGGTGCGAAAGAAGTCCAACGTAATAATACGTCCAACATACATACGTAGATACATATTTTTTTTGCGTTAGATCGCGTACATATGTAAATGTGTCGTTAAACCCGCCACCACCCGACACAGCCAAATAGTAAGGGTTGTCACGTTAACAGAACGTGGCCAATTCGTCACTAGTACAGCACTAGTGTAAAGTAGTGTAGCGTATAGTGTAGTGTAGTGTATAGTGTATAGTCGTGTAGTGTATTGTATTATGTATAGTAGTATAGTTTATAGTGTAGTGTATAGTGTAGTATACTAGTACAGTACACGGGTGTGTTGGAAAGCCAAGCCACAACATTTACAATCTGAGTACGACGTTTCGCCAGTGATTACAACTAGCTTCATCGGGCGACAGCCAGATTTATTATGGATGATATTGGTGGTGAAAGCGCACGTGTTAAACATTCATACGTAGAGTGACGATTATCATCACCCCACGTGATAAAACATCCACACGTAGAGTGATGATTACAATCACCCCACGTGTTCAACATCCACACGTAGAGTGACGATTACAATCACCCCACGTGTTGCACATCCACACGTAGTGTGATGATGATTATCATCATTATCATCATCATCAACTCCCGCGGCCACGTCCGTCACTTCGGGCAAGCTACGTGGTGACGCTGGCACCGCGCTAAACTTGTCCCGTGCAGACATGGCGCGGCAGTTTCCATGGTCAAGTAGCCGAGCCAACGAGTCAACGTCTCGCATCCTGTGTACAACATTTACGCGATTACACCGTGCAGCTTTCCCTGGTCAATTCTGTTGCGGAGTGAAGGCCTGTCCACGCTGCTCCAACATTATATACGATTGTTTGTCCATATCTCACAGCGCTGGTGTCAATACCAGGTTAGTGAAGGTGATGGTGGTGGTGTCCAGGACACTTCACGTGGCCTTAACGTGCACACAGCCTGGCACAAGCGTCGTGGTAACGTCACCGCCACTTAGTGACGAACAGCGGTTGTTGTTGTTGGTGTAAACTGCGCTAGCTGCCCTCCACATATAACGTATTCTATTAAGATACATAGCGATGATGTATATGCAATGAATATGCATCATGTATTACACACGTTCTGCAGTCATCATTGTTTGTGTTACTCACAAAAGTCAACTTGCCTGTGTGTGAGCACCTTATTGAAGAACGATTATTACGCAAGATTTTTGTTA
>JAAXLI020001428.1:26759-45985 GCA_014621495.2 Entosphenus tridentatus | reverse complement strand
GCACCTAGTTAAGCAGGCACTTGCTGGTTCTTTTTGTAATATAGCTTTCCATTGCATCTTCAAACCACGTCTATTACTATAGGCAACTATAGAAAATAACATTTAAACATTGTTTTTACTTGTGACATTACATTTGTGGTGCAATGTTCTGCAGGACTGTGCGATGAGCCCAGCAAAGTGAGTTAGATTCCTGTCCATGTTAACATCACTGAGTAGTGATATCTGAATTGGTCCTATGTTCCCATTTCACCCTCACATTCCTATTTGTCTCATTACATGTCTTCATTGTTGTACGGAGCAGCTGCTACGACAACTTCCGGTGAGATCTTGCAACGCAACTTATGTAGATCAAGAATATTATATGTGACGCTGACTCAGCTCAAGAGCTGTGTACCAGTCCTAGCTTCGATACCAACAGGAGATTGCGCCTATTTCCACAGGCACTTGCTATGTTCTTTTCTTTTACACAGCTTTCCAATTTATCGTCCGATCACAATTATAGATGTAGACAATAGAATTAAACATTTACCATTTAAATGTATAAGTTCATAAATCAAATATAGCGTGAGGCATTGATGTAGTGGCTTGAAGGGCTGTGATATGAACCCAGAGTCAAAATTCCCGTTCGTGGCCGACATCACTGATGGAAGTGATATCGCAATAGTTCCGAGGACCCCAGTTTACCATCCAACACCAATTAGAGCGTCTATCTCTTTACATGTCCTCAGTGTTATACGGAGCAGCTTCTACAACTCTCCGTGAGATCTTGCAATGTAACTCTTGCAGATGCAGACTATTTAAAGTGATGCTTGTTAAGCTGAACAGCTGCGTAGGACAGGACTAGCTTGTATGCCAAACAAGATGTGGAACCCAATTAATTATGCATGTTGAATTATTTGACATTTTTCCACTCGACTCCAAAAATACATTAAAAGCAATGATGTTTCAATAGAGTGTTTTGCAACTGTGGGATCTTAGCATATAACACTTAAGTTTTATATTCTAGGACAAATGTTCTGCATAAATCATGACGAGTTATAGCGTTCAGACATATGTACGTGTTTGTCTCTCTTTGCATGTATTCACCATATGGAGCAGCTCTCACTACAACTGTTGGTGGGTTCATGCAAAACAACTTGTTTACAGACACAATATTGAAAGTGATGCTGACTCGGCTAATGGAGCTGTTTAGGACCGGACTAGCTTCTACACCAACAAGATAGCACTTAGTTAAGCAGGCACTTGCGGATTCTTGTTCTTATATTACTCTTCTGTATATATCAAAATACATATATCACTCTAGACAACTGTAGAAAACAATATTCATTAAAAAAAATTGACTTGCGATATTAAGTTCGGAAAGCAAATGCAGTGTGGAGGCTTTGATGCAGTGCTATGCAGGACTGAGCGATGAACCCAGCGAAGTGAGTTAGATCCCTGTTGTTGCTGTTGTTTTCATCGCACTTTCTGTTCATAGGTGGCGTTGTATTGGCACTTTAGCTCCCTGTTCACGGTAAACATCGAGTGATGTCTGAAATGGTGGTGTTCCCATTGCAACATCAAATGTCGATCTGTTTTTTCATATGTCTTCCCCATCATATGGAGTAGCTGAAGGTACATTTTCCATTGAGCTCTTACAACGCATGAACGCAACTTGTGTACAGACAGGATATTGAAATTGATGCTGACTCAGCTATGGAGCTGTGTAGGATAGGACTAGCTTCCACACCAACAAGAGATAGCACTGAGTTAAGCAGGCACTTGGCAGTTACTTTTCTTATATAGCTCTGCATTAGATGTCAAAGTTCACTTCTATTACTGGAGACAACTGTAGAACACTCGTCTTATTTTGATACCTTGTACATGTGTGATGTTCATTTCATGAAGAAAACGCGGAGTGGTGGGCAGGGGGGGCGAATACGGTCCATTGGATGGACTGCTATGAACCCATTGACCTGAGTTAGATCCCCAGACCATGGCTAACATCGTTGATGTGAGACTGATATTTGGTCCTTGGCCCACCTTTTACCATGCAACACTGACCAGCATGGCGGAGTACAGTCAGACTTTAATCCAGCTTTGGATTGACAATGGCCGAAATTAGTATTGAGCGATTGACATTGTCTAGTTTAAGAGATGCCGCTACAGATAATCTAATCCATTACCTGATGAGATGCAAAGAATAACCAGATCCACGGCATAATTGTGGTACCTGTATCTGCAGTCCCTGCGTGTGCATCGAACCCGTGCCAAAATGGAGGGGACTGCGTAGAGCAGTGGAATAGCTGGTAGGGCATTCAGCGCCCCTACTATTGCAATTGCTACCCAATCATGTTTGGTCCGAATTGTGAATATATTGGCGAGTATGGTTCTTACTGTACTTATTTATGCACGTGCTTCAATCTTTTTGCAAATATATATGAACCATAGACAACTAACACTGCTTATCTTTGTGGTATGTAAAAATGAATCAATAGGATATTTTTAAGCAATATTTGCAGTGTTTACTGTTTTCCTGAAAATAATGTGGTGCTTTGAGATGTTTGGGTGGCACAGTGAGAGCGGTTGGACCACCGCACTATGAATCAGCCACCCCGAGTTTAATTCCTAGCCAGGGGTAAGATCAGTGGCAACATCTGAACCATTCCTGGGCCCCCACTTCACCAATCACCACGCCATGATTAACACGGCGTGGGAAAACCTTTCCTCAGCAGTGCATGAGAAGGGGCTTAAAATTATTATTTTATCTTATAAAGGTTTTGTGAAGAAAGAAACTTGATCACGAAAAAGAACTTGCAGCCACAACACCGAGAACTATAATTCTAAATTAGCATTATTAATCAAGGACATCTAATAATGACATGTTTTTTTAATTTGCTATAGATATCAAACTAATGACACTATGTAACACAATCTTTGTTCCTGGGTAGTAAGTGTTTATTTCGTAATTGCTTATGCCTAAAAATGATAGAAAATGGCTGTTATTCCCCACAAACTTTGCTTTTGTGACCAGGACAGTGATAGTTTGAGATTTACATATTTTCAATGAGAAAACGGACGAATTTGTATCTTTTCGTTCACATAAAGTCAGAAAAAAACATATAAATCAAAATTGACATTTATTTATACTAAAGTAATACAAAAATGTCTACAAAAGATGTATAATTTAGTAGTGTTTTTAAATGTACGATTATACTGTAAATCACTTTCACGAAACAGCCCCCAAATGAAGTCTCCCATCATGTTCTCGTTATGTTGTCCTTGGTAGGGCGTTCAAAGTCCAGTATATCCTGGTGGAAGCGCTCGCCTTGCTCCTCCGAGTACGCTTCCAAATTCTCCTTGAATTTTATCTTGATGTACGTGTGTCTCTCTCTGTGTGTCACTTTGTGCGTGTGTCTCTCTCTGTGTGTAGGTGTGTCTTTCCGTGAGTGTCTCTCTCTCTCTGGGTGTGTCCCTCTGTGTGTGTCTCTGTGTGTCTCTCTCTGTGTCTCTCTAGGTCTCTCTCTCTCTCTGTCTTTCTGTATGTGTCTCTGTGTGTGTGTGTCTCTGTGTATAGGTGTGCCTCTCGATGTGTGTCTCTCTCTCCTTCCCTCGATGTGGTGTTGTCCCTCGTTTGTTTCCCTCGTTGTCTAACGAGCTGGATGTCTCACTAGCACAGCCATCGTTGCGTTGGTTCGTTTACATTGACATGCTAATCTCTCACAATACAATGGCCACATTGTCAGCTCTCGCAGCTCTCGCATCACCCCCCCCCCGTTTCCCCCCTCCCCCCATCTTGGTTCCGATCTTTGGATGTCCCACTCGCTTAGGCACAATCTCTAGCCCCCACCTTCTTGCCTGATGCGGCAACCCCCCTCCCCCCTCTCGGCTCTATATATAAAGACTTGTTTCAGCAGCCTGTTTCTCTCTGCCACCTGAAGACGATTGCTTGTGTGATGATCGAAATGTCGTGATCTATTATTTTTTATACCTGAATTTATCAAGATGAGCATCAAGGATATGGATTTTAAGGGACATCCTACAGCCCATTGGGCTGAATTTCTTCACCAGAGTCTCAACCAGCTCTACATAGTTTTAGACCTTGTGATTGCCCAGGAAGCCACGAACCACTGCGACAAAGCTGCCCCAAGCAGCTTTCTCCTTACTAGTGAGCTTTTTGGGGAAATCATTGCTCTCCAAGATCTTCTTTATCTGTGGTCCGACGAAGACACTTGCTTTGATTTTTGCCTCAGACAGCTTGGGGAAGAAGTCTTGAAGGTACTTAAAGGCTGCCGACTCCTTATCTACAGCTCTGACAAATTGTTTCATAAGGCCCAATTTGATGTGCAGTGGTGGCATCAGCACCTTCCGGGGGTCCACCAGTGGCTCCCACTTGACGTTGTTCCTCCCCACAGAGAACTCGGTCCGCTGTGGCCAGTCTTGTCTGTGGTAGTGCGCCTTGGTGTCCCTGCTGTCCCAAATGCAAAGATAGCAGGAAAACTGGGTAAAACGGCCTTGGAGACCCATCAGGAATGCAACCATTTTTAAGTCTCCGATGACCTCCCAGCCGTACTCATCATACTTCAAGGCGTCCAGCAAGGTCTTGTTGCTATTATAATCCTATTTGAGGTGCACCGAGTGAGCCAGGGGAAGAGATGGGTACTTGTTACCATTATGGAGCAGCACGGCTTTGAGGCTCCTGGATGAGCTGTCAATGAAGAGGCGCCACTCATTTTGGCCTCGAACAGACTGGTCACATTGTGGCAGAAGCAGAGCACATCTTGACGGGTGAAGAAGCTGCAAAAAGGTTGGTGACGCTTCCTCTGATCTGCGAATTGCACAATTTTCATCCAACAAGTTCCATTGCTTGAGCCTAGACGTCAAACGCTCGGCATTGGACTTGGTGAGACCAAGATCTCTGATCAAGTTGTTGAGGTCTTTTGGTTGGGGTAGTATGGGTTTCTCTCCTCAGCTCCACCTCTGAAATTGTCATCTGGATCTACAACATCTTCCTCGCTTTCTGACTTGCTGCTCTCTTCTAAAGACGGCTGCTTTCTCTCCGGAGGAGTGGGTACGGGGAGCTAATGGCAGTGTGGCACCGGGGCGCTGCATTCTTGTCAGTCCGACGTTTGGAAGGGTCCACCATGCAGAAGTAGCAGTTGCTTGAGTGGTCAGTGGGTTCCAAATTCTTGGGATAGCGAACTTCATGGCTCTCTTTTCCCCTTTGTACCATCCTACAATTTTTTTTTAATTTTACCCATGACTAATGTATAAGAGATTCTCGCAACATTTTTCATATATGATATACTTTAAATAACATTGAAAATTGTAAAACATTTGAAAATTAAAAACTTTTACATTTTTTTTTTACAAATTTTATAACATTAAATTCCGAGCAACAATTATCCATCATACCTTCCAGAGTGTGTTTGCATTGCTCTCAGGTGAAATGAGGTTCCCAGGGTTTGTCTTGATCCCCTGCAGGCATGCCGAAATATGCCTTGTCGGTCTCACACATCTTAGCAAATGCTTCTACAGAGTACTTTTTCGCTCTTGTCTTGATAAATTGGCCGCCGACATAGCAAAATGCGTCTGCCGGATGCTTGCAGCCTCTTGATGCTATTTCAGAAAAATGCAGATATGTTTCCACTTAGGCAACTCGAACTAAACTGAACTGTTGGGCTTAAGGCTCCTGTATTTATACTACTTTTTATATTACTGAAAAGTCCTGAATGTTCTAGAAGTTACTCCAAGTTTACTCAGCACTGAATCTATCTGGAATGTTCTGGAAAATAGGTAAATTGCAAAATATCACTGTCCTGGTCACAAAAGCAAAGTTTGTGGGGAATAGCTATTTTCTGTACTTTTGAGGCATAAGCAATTAGGAAAAAACACTTACTACCCAGGAACAAAAAAATATTGTCACAGTGTTATTAAAGTTGTTCTACTTATTGTGCAGTCTATTTGTGGTGTAATTCATGTACATTGCCATTAAACACAGTCGTCCAGTGTCTGCCAATGAGTAGTTGTGTAGATGCAGGAACTTGGTCACATCCTTGTGAATATTCACTGTAGGCCAGGCTTGTCTTCTATATCAATAAGACATGGAATCCAATCAATTGGGCATTCCATGACACCGTAACATGGACCTATATTACTACTGACAACTGTAGTCTCACATTCAACAATTATTAAAACGGAAATTCACTATCTTGGGGTTATGATTTTGTTATTCTCGCACATTTCATGATCAACAACAGCTACCATTGCCACTGGTGTTAATATAATTAGCATACTATTCGCAAATCAGAAAATTGGAAAATAAAAAATTTGCTGATCGTTTTGTAGAGGCACAAGCATTATCCCTTTAAAAAAGAATAGTTCAACATAACACTAAAGTGAAATATCTTTGGACGTATTCAGTATGAATAATGTAGAGCAGTATAATTAAAACATTAATAATTTAATCTGTTTCTGTCTTTCTACATGCAATCACACGGAGCAGCTATCACGACTCTATGCCAGACCCCGCATCACAACTCGTGTAATGGGGCACATTTTAAGTTATTCTGACTCAGCTGAGGAGATGCATTTGACGGTACTGGTGTTCATGCTAAACAAGACACGGTATCCAGTTAAATGGGCATGCAATGACATTCTTTTATGTGACATTACAAAGGATTCTAACATTTATATTTATTACGACGGTGAGCTGGAGGCTCGTAATTGGCAATTGTTGAAAAGGAAATGCACGACCTTGTGAGTGTAATGCTTGCACATTTCATTATCTACAACATCCCCTATTTGCACTGGTGGTAATATAATTTGTTTATGATCCACAAAGCAGAAACTTGGAAAGTAATGATATTTTAGCTGTTAGCTTTGTAGAGGAATAACGTTTTTCCCTTTTCAATAAATTATTGTCCATAACACTGTAGTGAAATATTGTAGGACATGTATTCAGTATGAATCGTGAAGCGCAGTATTATTTAGGATTAATTAACAAGCCATATTATTCTGTTTGTGTCTCTCTACATGAAATCGCCATCATATGGAGCAGCTTTCACGACTGATATCGCGCGTGAGATCACGCACCACAACTTGTGTATACGTCGCGAGTTTTAAGTTATTCTGACTCGGCTGAGCAGACACATAGGACGGGATTAGCATCTATCCTAAACAAAATTTTGATTCGAGTTGAATGCAGATTCAAATCATGCTGAGATATGTTTTTCAAATGAAGCAGAATTTTATTTTTGGGGGATTATTCCAGAAAGCGAAGTGACATTAATAATTATTGATGTTGTTTTCTCACAAATGGCGTCACACGGCATTATGTAACATTCTTCACAACATTGTGTTTGTGCTATGGTCTATTTTACCGCGTCTTCCTTAGCTGTAACAGCTAACAACCTCCGTGGAAAGTTGATTTCCGACTCCAAAGACATTTGTAAATAAATTATATTTCAATGGAGGGTTTTGTAACGGTGGGACCTTTGTCACAAACACTGAAGTGTAATATTCTAGGACATATTCTTCACGAATTATCAAAATAAATCGATTTAAGACATTATTAATCAAAACCATATTTACGTGTTTGTTTATATTTGCATGTATTCACCATCATACGGAGCAGCTGCTACATCATCTCCCGGTGAGATAATGAAATTACACTTGTGTAAACACAGAATATTTAAAATGGTGCTGGCTAAGCTGAGGGGCTGTATAGGACATGACTAACTTCTAGGACTAGCTTTTACACCAACGAAAGATAGCACTTCGTTAAGCAAGCACTTGCCAGTTACTTTTCTTATATAGCTCTTCATTAGATGTAAAAGTTCACTTATCTTACTGAAGACACTGTAGAACACTCGTCCTCAATTTAATCCGTGTACATGTGTAATGACATGATGACACCTGGTGGCTGGGAAACGGAAGCACGGGCATGGGCACAGTTAAGGGAACATCCAATCGGAGAGGGAGAGGTATCTGGTGCAAAGGTAACAAGTGGGGTTGAATGAGATGCTCCGGGACCCTGCTAGAAGGTTCCACGAGAAGGCGTGGCTGGAGGCGGGGCCTCGCCACGCCTGGGGGGATATAAGGGAGAGCGGACCCAGGGCTCGGGGTTCGCATGTGGATTCTTGGGTCCTGGCTGCGTTGCTGCTCGCCGTCATCTCTCTCCGTCGTCCGGCCACGTTGAAGATCTCCTGCAGGGTTTCCATCGCCATCCTCGTCACCCCGCCAGACAGCGGCGTAGCAGAGTGAGGGCGGTGGGACCACGTCGAGTGATCAGCTGTGTGTAGCCAGTAGAGACGTTAATTTCTAAGTTTTGTACTCAGAGTGAGAAGAATAAGGTTGGCTTGTGTTGTTCCCAGCGTGAGAAATTAAGGAAGAGGTACCCACTACACGACATGTCGTGGAAGTCGCTCATTACAAACGTGTGATGTTCATTTCATGAAGAAAACGTGGAGTAGTCGGCGTGGGGGGGCGAAAACGGTCCATTGATGGCACTGCTATGAACCCATTTACCTGAGTTAGATCCCCAAACCATGGCTAACATCGTTGATGTGAGACTGAAATTTGGTCCTTGGCCCACCTTTTACCACGAAACACTGACCAGCATGGTGGAGTACAGTCAGACTTACATCCAGCTTTGGATTGACAATGGCCGAAATGAATATTGAGCGATTGACATTGTCTAGTTTAAGAGATTCCTCTACAGAAAACCTAATCCATTACCTGATGAGATGCAAAGAATAACCAGATCCACGGCATAATTGTGATACCTGTATCTGCAGTTGCTGCGTGTGCATCGAACCCGTGCCAATACGGAGGGGACTGCGTAGAGCAGTGGAATGACTGGTGGGGCATTCAGCGCCCCTACTATTGCAATTGCTACGATTTCATGTATGGTCCGGATTGTGAATATATTGGTGAGTATGGTTCTTACTGTACTTATTGATGCACGCGCTTCTATCTTTTTGCAAATATATTTGAACCATAGACAAGTAACACTGTTTATCTTTATGGGATGTCAAAATTAATCAATAGGAAATATTTACATCATGAGACCTCCTTTGCGAGTACCAAAATAGAATAGGGTTTTCGCCTTTTGGCGTCCTCTGGTTTAACACCGTTTTGAGACGAGGCTCGAAAGAAAGCTGTCTCCGGTGTAGACCAATCAGTTCCAAAGACATTGCATATATAATTATCAGAGTATGTTTTTAGTTTGCATTCTGACCACAAGTATTGTGGTTAATGCAGACATGATTCCTTATAAAAGGTTTCAATTTGTTTTAACATTTTAACACCTGTTTTGTTGCCAGAAAAAGGTGAAAACCCTATTCTCAGGAAATATTTAAGTAATATTTGCAGGGTTTACTGTTATCCTTAAAATAATGTGGTGCTTGGAGATGTTTGGGTGGCACAGTGAGAGCGGTTGGGACACCGCACTATGAATCAGCCACCCCGAGTTGAATTCCTAGCCAGGGGTAAGATCAGTGGCAACATCTGAACCATTCCTGGGCCCCCACTTCACCAATCACCACGCCATGATTAACACGGCGTGGGGAAACCTTTTCTCAGCAGTGCATGAGAAGAGGTATCCGATTATTATTTTATCTTATGAAGTTTTTGTGAAGAAAGAACTTTGATCACGAAAAACAATTTGCAGTCACAACACCGAGACCTATACATCTAAATTAACATTATTAACCAAGGACATCTAATATTGACCGATTTTTATTTGCTATAGATATCAAACTCATTATTAAAGTTGTTTTTCTAATTGTGCAGTCTATTTGTGGTGTTATTCATGTACATTGCTATTAAACACAGTCGCCCAGTGTTTGCCAATGAGTAGTTGTGTAGAGGCAGGAACTTGATCACGAACTTGTGAATATTCACTGTAGGCCAGGCCTAGCTTCTATACCAAAAAAAACATGGAATCCAATTAATTGGGCATTCCATGACACCGTAACATGGACCTGTATTACTACTGACAACTGTAAGCTCAAATTCAACAATTATTAAAATGTAAATTCACTACCTTGGGGTTATTATTTTGTTATTCTCGCACATTTCATGATCTACAACAGCCACCATTGTCACTGGTGTTAATATAATTGCATGCTATCCGCAAATCTTTTTCTGTCTTTCTACATGCAATCACCATCATACGGAGCAGCTATCACGACTCGTGTATACGCGGCACATTTTAAGTTATTCTGACTCGGCTGAGCAGACACATATGATGGGACAAGCATCGATGCGAAACAAGATTTGGATTCTAGTTGAATGCGGATTCAAATGATGCTGAGATACGTTTTTCAAATGAAGCGGAATTTTATTTTTGGGGATTATTCCAGAAAGCGAAGTGACATTAGTAATTTTTGATGTTGTCACACGGCATTAATTAACATTCTTCACAACATTGTGGTTATGCTATGGTCTATTTTCTCGCGTCTTCCTTAGCTGTAAGAGCTAACAATTTCCGTGGAAAGTTGACTTCCGACTCCAAAGACATTTGGATTTAAATTATATTTCAATGGAGTGTGTTGTAACGGTGGAACTTTTGGAACCTCATTTGCCAGTAAAAATATGATAATTAGTTTTTTACCCTTCTATCTGGCAACAAAACTGACACCTTTTTTTACAAGGAATCATGTTTACATAGACCACAATACCTGCGGTCATAATGCAAACAAAAAACATAACTCTGATAATGTGCACTGTCCTTGAATTTGATTGGTCCACACCCGAGACAGCTTTCCTTAGAGCCTAGTCTCACATGGGTTGGACCAGATGACGCCAAAAGGCGCAGAACTCAAAGACAAAGCACAATCAGAGTATGAGAGCTCGGGGTAAGCATTTACACCATTGGAACCTCATTTGCCAGTAAAAAATATATATTTTGAGTTGTCCGCCTTTTGGCGTCTTCTGGTCCAACCCATGTGAGACTAGGCTCTAAGGAAAGCTGTCTCGGGTGTGGACCAATCAACTTCAAGGACAGTGCACATTATCAGAGTTATATTTTTGTTTGCATTATGACCGCAGGTATTGTGGTCTATGTAAACATGACTCCTTGTAAAAAAGGTGTCAGTTTTGTTGCCAGATAGAAGGGTAAAAAACCAATTATCGGTGGATCTTTTGTCACAAACACTGAAGTGTAATATTCTAGGACATATTTTGCATGAATTAAAAAGAGAAATCGATTTCAGACATTATTAATCAAAACCATATTTACGTGTTTGTTTATATTTGCATGTATTCACCATCATACGGAGCAGCTTATACAACAACTTCCGGTGAGATCATGCATTGACACTTGTGTAAACACAGAATATTGAAAATGGTGCTGGCTAAGCTGAGGAATTTTAGAGGACAGGACTAACTTCTATGTCAAACAAGATCTGGACCCCAATTAATTGAGCATGTGGCATACTAGTCACCATCATATGGAGCAGAGTCCATGACAACTTCCGCTGAGATCATGCAACACGATGTGTACAAACATTATTGAAAGTGATGCCAACTCGGCTAAGGAGCTGTGTAGGACAGGACTAGCTTCTACACCAACAAGAGATCGCACAAGAGATCGCACTAGGCAGGCAGACAAATGGATTAAAGCGTTTAGAATATCAGCATTCGTAATATTAAGTTCATACATCAAATATGGTGTGAGGCCTTGGTGTAGTGGGTTGAAGGGCTATGCTATGCACCCAGAGAACTGAGAAAGATTCCCGTCTGGAGCCAACATCACTGAGTGATATATCAATAGTTCCTAGGACTCCATTTTACCATACAACACCAATTAAAATATCTTATTCTCTTTACCCGTCCTCATTGTTATACGGAGCAGCTCCTACGACAACTCTAGGCAAGATCTTGCGATGCAACCCCTGTAGATGCAGGAAATTTAAAGTGATGCCGGCTAAGCTGAAGGGCTGTGTAGGACAGCACTTGTACACAAAACAAGACGTAGAACCATGATAATAAATTCACAGGTTACTCTGTGAGACCTTTCCAGTCATGTCAATTAAAAGTGAGAACTGGAGGCTTGTGATTGGCTATGAATACAAATAAATTGCACCACCTTTTGGTTTGGTTTATTTCACGCATCTACTTTCCCTACAACAGCCACCAAGTTGCTCTAGAGGTGAGATCAATTGTGCACCATTCAAGAATACAGACGTTTATAGAGTGACGGTATCTTTGTTGAAATGTTTAAAGACAAGAGATCGATCCCTAACAATCAAATATATGTACATCACACTGAAGTGAAATATTCCAGGACTTGGTCTTCATTTATCATTAAGAGAAACAGAGTTCATCAATTAATATTCACACCACATTATCGTGTTTGTGTCTCTTTACATATATTCTTACCATCATATGGAGCAGCTCCTACGACAACTCCTGGTGAGATCTTGCAAAGCAACTCGCGCAGATGAAACACATTGAAAGTGACGCTGACTCAGTTGAGGAGCTGCATAGGACAGGACCAGCTAAAACACCAACAGGAGATAGCACACTTGCTATGTTTTTTTATTACGTAGCTTTCCATTGTATCTTCCAATCACAATCATGGCTGTAGACAAGCGTATTAAAGATGTTTTCTTTAAGATGTGAAGTTAATAAATCAAATATGGTGTGAGGCCTTGGTGCGGTGGCCTTAAGGGCTCTGCTATGAACCCAGAGAACTGATTAGATTCCCACTTGTGGATATCACTGAGAAGTGATATCTTAATATTCTTAGGGCCCCATTTTACCATCCAACACCAATTATAATGCCTGTTTGTCTCTCTATATGTCCTGATAAATGGAGCAGTTGCTATGACAACTCCATCTTGCAATGCAACTCGTGTAGATGCATCAAAATGAAAGTGGTGCTGGCTAAGCTGAAGAGCTGTGTAGGACAGTACTAACTTGTACACTAAACAAGACGTGGAACCAAGATAATCAATTAATAGCTTACTCTATGAGACCTTACCAATCATGTCAATTAAAAGTGAGAATTGGAGGCTAGTGATTGGCTATTCATGAAAAGTAAAACGGATCACCTTGTGGTTCAGTTTATTTCACTTATCTTCTTTACCTAGAACAGGCAGAGTATCTCGGGTTGTGCGATAATTTGTGAAATCTGGTATGGGGATTTGGTGCGATGTATCCAGCGAAGCGAGTTAGATCCCCGTCCATGGTTAACATCAACGAGTTAGTGATATCTGCATTGGTCCTATGTTCCCATTTCACCATGAAATGCCTATTTGTCTCATTGCATGTCTGCATTGTCGTGGAGAGCAGCTGCTACAACAACTCCTGGTGAGAGCTTGCAACGCAACTCATGTAGATAACGAATATTGAATGTGACGCTCGCCGGGGTCAGGAGCTGTATAGGACAGGCCTAGCTTCAACACTAACAAGAGGTTGCACAGAGTTTCACAGGCACTTGCAATGTTTTGTATCTTAAGTAGCTTTCCTTTGTATGTTCATATCAAAAATATAACTTGAGGCAACTGTATTAAAGCATGTTTTGTATTATACATTTGTAATTTTACGTTCATACGTCAAATATGGTGTGAGGCTTCGGTTTAGTTGCCTGAAGGGATATGCTATGGACCCCCTTGTGGTTTACTTTATTTCACGCATCTACTTTACCTATAGCCACCAGTTTCTCTGGAGGTGAGATAAATTGTGCACCATTCAATAATACAGACGTTTATATAGTGATGTTATCTGAGTTTAAAAGTTCAAAGGCAGGAGCTCGATCCCTAGCAATCAAATACATTTCCATCATACTGAAGTGAATATTCCAGGACGTGGTCTTCATTAATCATGAAGAGAAACCGAGTTCATTAATTAATAATCACACCACATCAACGTGTTTGTGTCTCTTTACATATATTCACCATCATACGGAGCAGCTCCTACGACAACTCCTCGTGAGATCTTGCAACACATCTCGTGTAGATGCAAAATATTGAGAGTGATGCTGACTCGGCTATGTAGCTATATAGGACAGGACTAGCTTCTACACCAACAAGAGATAGCGCTGAGTTAAGCAGGCCCTTGCTCTTTTTCTATATTACATAGCGTTCCATTGTATCTGGAAATCAAAATGATAGCTGCAGACAACTGTATTAAAGCATTTAAAATATATATATACATTCGTAATATTAAGTTCAAACATCAAATATGGTGTGAGGCCTTGGTGGGTTGAAGGGCTATGCTATGCACCCAGAGAACTGAGTCAGATTTCCGTCTGAAGCCAACATCACTGTGAAATCTCAAAGTTCCTAGGACCCCATTTTACCATCCCACACCAATTAAAATCCAGAATAGAGGTTTTTAGGTTAGATGGCGTAAATTTATGAATGTGGCGTTAAAACCCGCCACCACCTGACACAGCCAACTAGTAAGGGTTGTCACGTAAACAGAACGTGGCCAATTCGTCACTAGTACAGCACACCGGTGTGTTGGAGAGCCAAGCCACGACATTTACAATCTGAGTACAACGTTTCACCAGTAATTACAACTAGCTTCATCAGGCGACAGCCAGATTTGTGGAGAAGTCCACCTGTTTCGTTCCTTTTATAGAGGCGTAGATGTTTTGACCTCCCTTCTGCGCTCTTGCACAATGTTGGGGGGGGGATTACTGAGGCAACGTACATTATGCATGTGCATTATGCGAGCCCTTTGAACTTGTCCTTCCTGTCTATTGTGTTTATTATAATAGCCCTACCAACGGTAATCGCTATTGAGGTTCGTTGCCCTTTGTCGGAATGTATTTAATTAATTTATTATTTGATGATTCGCTTCCACGCAGCACTAAGGCGGCAGCTATATGAACGGTTAAAGTTATTTTGATTTCTTTCAATTTCGATAGATTATCTAATCAGTTTTGGCCAGTAGTAGCTAGTTTTGCACAAAACTTTAACATTATCAAAATCAATTGAGTGTCCTTGTTGGCGTGCGTGTTCTGCTACTGCTGACAGTTGCATTTGAGAGAATTAAATGTTTCTCTGATGTTCTTTTAGTCTCGTGCTGATCATTGGTCCTGTTTGCCCAACGTAACATTTACCACACGTGCAGTTAATCCTGTACACGCCTTCTGATAGCTTCGGTAATACATCTTTTGTACCCGATGTAAATTTCTGTATTTTATGTACCGTGCCAAATCTTACTCAGATGTTTTGTTTTTCCCAACATCTGGATAGTTTATCAGTTACTCCCGCAGTTTAAATGCTCTTGTTATTTTATTAGGTTTTGGTCTTCAGTGGCCTGTTGTTTTGTGCATCATTGTAACCGTTCATTTGCAGCGCTTCTTTAACATGTTGAATTTCACTTCTCAGACTGTCACCATCTGACGCTTTATTAGCTCGATGAATGAGCGTCTTGATAAGAGTAGATTTCTGTGCGGTGTGATGGTCGCGAAAGCCTACGTGTTAAACTGACCAAGTAAAATGCATGTTTGTTTATTTACATGTCCTCTTTGTCATATTGGGCAGCTCCTACGACAACTCAAGGTGAGATCTTGCGTTGCAACTCGTGTAGGTGTAGCAAATTGAAAGTGATGCTGGCTAAGCTGAAAAGCTGTGTGGGACAGTACTAACTTGTACACCACCAAGACGTGGAACCAAGATAATCAATTCACAGGTTACTCTGTGAGACCTTTCCAGTCATGTCAATTAACAGTTAGAACTGGAGGCCAGTGATTGGCTATGAATACAAATAAAATGGACCCCCTTGTGGTTTACTTTATTTCACGCATCTACTTTACCTATAGCCACCAGTTTCTCTGGAAGTGAGATAAATTGTGCACCATTCAAGAATACAGACGTTTATAGACTGATGGTATATGAGTTTAAAGGTTTAAAGGCAGGAGCTAGATCCCTAACAATCAAACATATGTCCATCATACGGAAGTGAAATATTCCAGGACGTGGTCTTCATTAATAATTAAGAGAAACAGAGTTATTCAATGTTATAATCACACCACATGAACGTGTTTGTGTCTCTTTACATATATGCACCATCATACGGAGCAGCTCCTACGACAACTCCTCGTGAGATCTTGCAACACATCTCGTGTAGATGCAGAATATTGAAAGTGATGCTGACTCGGCTATGGATCTATATAGGACAGGACTAGCTTCTACACCAACAAGAGATAGCGCTGAGTTAAGCAGGCCCTTGCTCTTTTTTCTATCTTACATAGCGTTCCATTGTATCTGGAAATCAAAATGATAGCTGCAGACAACTTTATTAAAGCATTTAAAATATATATATACATTCGTAATATTAAGTTCAAACATCAAATATGGTGTGAGGCCTTGGTGGGTTGAAGGGCTATGCTATGCACCCAGAGAACTGAGTCAGATTTCCGTCTGAAGCCAACATCACTGAGTGATATCTCAATAGTTCCTAGGACCCCATTTTACCATCCCACACCAATTAAAATCCACAATAGAGGTTTTTAGGTTAGATCGCGTACATCTTTAAATGTGTCGTTAAAACCCGCCACCACCTGACACAGCCAACTAGTAAGGGTTGTCACGTATACAGAACGTGGCCAATTCGTCACTAGTACAGCACTAACCGGTGTGTTGGAGAGCCAAGCCACGACATTTACAATCTGAGTTAGACGTTTCGCCAGTAATTACAACCAGCTTCATCAGGCGACAGCCACATTTGTGGAGAAGTCCACCTGTTTCGTTCCTTATATAGAGGCGTAGATGTGTTGACCACCCTTCTGCACTCTCGCACAATGTGGGGAGGGATTACTGAGGCAACGTACATGATGCATGTGCATTATGCGAGCCCTTTGAACATGTCCTTCCTGTCTATTTTGTTTATTATAATAGCCATACCAACGGTAATCGCTATTGAAGTACGCTTCCCTTTGTCGGAATGTATTTAAATGATCTTTTATTTGATGATTTGCTTCCACGCAGCACTAAGGCGGCAGCTATCCGAACGGTTAAAGTTATTTTGATTTCTTTCAATTTCGATAGATTATCTAATCAGTTTTGGCCAGTAGTAGCTAGTTTTGCACAAAACTTCAACATTATCAAAATCAATTCAGTGTTCTTGTTGGCGCGCATGTTCTGCTACTGCTGACAGTTGCATTTGGGAGAATTTAATATTTCTCTGATGTTCTTTTAGTCTCGTGCTGATCATTCTTCCTGTTTGCCCAAAGTAACATTTACCACACATGCAGTTAATCCTGTACACGCCTTTTGATAGCTTCGGTAATACATCTTTTGTACCCGATGTTAATTTCTGTATTTTATGTACCGTGCCAAATCTTACTCGAAAGTTTTGTTTTTCCCAACATCTGCATAGTTTATCAGTTACTCCCGCAGTTTCAATGCTCTTGTTATTTTATTTGGTTTTGGTATTCAATGGCCTGTTGTTTTGTGCATCATTGTAACCGTTCATTTGCAGCGCTTCTTTAACATGTTGAATTTCACTTCTCAGACTGTCACCATCTGACGCTTTCTTAGCTCGATGAATGAGCGTCTTGATAAGAGTAGATTTCTGTGCGGTGTGATGGTCGCGAAAGTCTACGTGTTAAACTGACCAAGTAAAATGCCTGTTTGTCTATTTACATGTCCTCTTTGTCATATTGGGCAGCTCCTACGACAACTCCAGGTGAGATTTTGCGATGCAACTCATGTAAATGCAGCAAATTGTATGTGATGCTGGCTAAGCTGAAGAGCTGTGCTAACTTGTACACCACCAAGACGTGGAACCAAGATAATCAATTTACAGGTTACTCTGGGAGACCTTCCCAGTCATGTCAATTAAAAGTGAGAACTGGAGGCCAGTGATTGGCTATGAATACAAATAAAATGGACCCCCTTGTGGTTTAGTTTATTTCACGCATCTACTTTACCTATAGCCACCAGTTTCCCTGGAAGTGAGATAAATTGTGCACCATTCAAGAATACAGACGTTTATAGACTGATGGTATATGAGTTTAAAGGTTTAAAGGCAGGAGCTAGATCCCTAACAATCAAACATATGTCCATCATACTGAAGTGAAATATTCCAGGACGTGGTCTTCATTAATAATTAAAAGAAACAGATTTCATCAATTTTATAATCACACCACATGAACGTGTTTGTGTCTCTTTACATATATTCACCATCATACGGAGCAGCTCCTACGACAACTCCTCGTGAGATCTTGCAACACATCTCGTGTAGATGCAAAATATTGAAAGTGATGCTGACTCGGCTATGTAGCTATATAGGACAGGACTAGCTTCTACACCAACAAGAGATAGCGCTGAGTTAAGCAGGCCCTTGCTCTTTTTTCTATCTTACATAGCGTTCCATTGTATATGTAAATCAAAATGATAGCTGCAGACAACTGTATTAAAGCATTAAAAATATATATATATTCGTAATATTAAGTTCAAACATCAAATATGGTGTGAGGCCTTGGTGGGTTGAAGGGCTATGCTATGCACCCAGAGAACTGAGTCAGATTTCCGTCTGAAGCCAACATCACTGTGAAATCTCAAAGTTCCTAGGACCCAATTTTACCATCCAACACCAGTTAAAATCCACAATAGAGGTTTTTAGGTTAGATCGCGTAAATTTTTAAATGTGGCATTAAAACCCGCCACCACCTGGCACAGCCAACTAGTAAGGGTTGTCACGTATACAGAACGTGGCCAATTCTTCACTAGTACAGCACACCGGTGTGTTGGAGAGCCAAGCCACGACATTTACAATCTGAGTACAACGTTTCACCAGTAATTACAACCAGCTTCATCAGGCGACAGCCAGATTTGTGGAGAAGTCCACCTGTTTCGTTCCTTTTATAGAGGCGTAGATGTTTTGACCTCCCTTCTGCGCTCTTGCACAATGTTGGGGGGGGGATTACTGAGGCAACGTACATTATGCATGTGCATTATGCGAGCCCTTTGAACTTGTTCTTCCTGTCTATTGTGTTTATTATAATAGCCCTACCAACGGTAATCGCTATTGAGGTTCGTTGCCCTTTGTCGGAATGTATTTAATTAATTTATTATTTGATGATTCGCTTCCACGCAGCACTAAGGCAGCAGCTATCCGAACGGTTAAAGTTATTTTGATTTCTTTCAATTTCGATAGATTATCTAATCAGTTTTGGCCAGTAGTAGCTAGTTTTGCACGAAACTTTAACATTATAAAAATCAATTGAGTGTTCTTGTTGGCGTGCGTGTTCTGCTACTGCTGACAGTTGCATTTGAGAG
>JAAXLI020001427.1:32169-46029 GCA_014621495.2 Entosphenus tridentatus | reverse complement strand
ATTCGTAATTAGTTTATGTTTAGGTTAGATCGTGTAGGAATGTTTCTTTAACCGATGGCCCTCCACCACCCGACAGAGCCAATCAAAATAAAATTGTCACGTCGTGGGAAAATCTGCCCCAAGTTATTTGGTGTATCAGCAAATCCGGAGGAAGAGCAAGTATGCTCAAAAGCAAGAAAATGTTGACAATGTTGTAAGGCTGATCTCCACTGGGATCTATGGATGGAATGTGCTACTTTATAAATGTCAATTATTATTGTTGTTGTACGGCTAATCTGCACTGGAGACGCCATTCAGCCAGTGCCACCAGGTGTTACCAGAAGCTCGGCTTCCAGAAGCTCTGCTTCTGGTAAGCTGCTCCTGGTAAGCTCTGCTTCTGGTGACTCCTGGTTGTTTTGTATGTTTGTATGTTAAACTTAATTCGCACCATACATCGCCAACCGTGCTAATCGAAGGTGCAGGAGGAGAACTAAACACAAAAAGCAGTTCTAAATAAATTAGTTTTCAATCAATGATTTAAAAGTGCATAGCTCAAGTGGCTTGCTAATAGCGGAAGGAAGAGCATTCCAGATGGCACCAGAAGCGCATCTGAAAGCACGCGATGTGGTGACCATCTTTGTTCGATGGCTAACCAGAAGTCACTGCTGCTGCTGCGAGGATGACTGGAGCTCGCGTGATGGTTATATTCTCCTTGCTTTGTTCACTGTTAATGAGAGTCCCAATCTCTGACGATGCCGGGTGGAATCTCCACCAAACGTCGTTCATATAAAATGATCACCATTCCGCTTAGTTCCCAACACTCCTCCTCTGCCACCGCTCTTGCCAATAAACCCAAAACAATTGGCACATCTACCCACGCGACACCTCGATTTGATTGGCCAGGATGGGTGGAGGGTGTATGCCACACATGTTTACTTACGCGATCATCTGACCTAAAAATCAATTGTGAATCGGTAGAACTGCGGTAATGTATACGTAGGATTTCACAACCAATATGCTCACCTCCGATTCGCGCAGTTGGCTACGTACAGTGCGAAAGACGTTCAACAAACATACATACATCTACAATTGCGTTTTATGTTTCAGGAAAAAAACAGACCATATCGGAAGTTCAGTACATTACTATCACAAACAGCATCAATGGAGTGAAAATCGACAGCTCTGTCACGCTGCTGAAGGGCGTTTCTTCAACTGGTCACCAGAAGTCAGGCCTTACCATTTTTGAGCCAGTGGCTAACCTAACAATTTTAAACAGTACATTTTCTTCAAACGGTGACTATGGCATTGTCACACAGAGCTCTTCTGATCAACCAGATGTGGTCATCGATGCAGAAGTGCTCAAAGTGAGCGGAAATGGCAAGGGTGGCATCGTAATGCACGTGGACTTCTCCTGCGAGCTATGCAATGTATTGAACAATGGAGGTATCGGCTTGGGGTCTAGTGATCAGATAATAAATGGCAAAGTGACCAACTCTATCTTCAGTGACAACGAGCAGCAACATATTAAGCTACACGTCCGGTCCGAATGTTCACTCGTGAATTGCACAATGTTGAAGAACGATGTCATCATCCATCCTGACGACCAGCCGATGGTGGCTATACTCTCAAGTGAATACAGGACCGATTATACTGCCGTTACCGTCAAGAATACTACACTGTCCAAGGCATCCTTCCCATCGAAGCCGATGCTGTCAGTCATGTTCATCAAGAATGTCACGGTGCAGAATAACACGTTCACCGACATTCAAGGGACAGCGCTGCATGTGCAGGGACCCAGCAGCAGCGTTATCTCCATCATCGGCAACAGCTTTGAACACATCACAGCATCACAACAAATCATATTGCAGTGTTACAATGGAGAATTTCTTGAAAATAGATTAGTTAACTGTTCAGGCGACCGCGGTTTAATGTTGTATGTTACACCAAACGTGGAATTTTACATGAAGAGAAATTACATCGCGGACAATGCGTTTAGAACGGTGTTGCTATTGGGTGAAATGACCTCCATGAATGCTTCAGAAAACGTGTTCCAAAACCCAAGTTCCGAGCACGAGGTCGTCACAGTCACTCGCAATCCCAGGCAGCATCTGGAAATGTCCAGGAATTACTGGGGCTCTTGGGACCCCATCGTGGTCCACAGCCGGATTCAGGACTTCCACCAGGACTCGTCTCTCGAGGCCGTGGCCTACAGCCCCTTCTACACGGACGCGAGTCTCACCAAGCTGTCTGCCGTCGGCAGGGACTTCTGGACGGAGCCCTCCCTGCCCTTCGGAGGGGTCCTCAGCGCAGATTTCACCATCAAAGGCTGCGACGGCAGTCAGGCCGTTCGAGTCAATCGGAGCATCCTTGTCAGGCAAGACATTCACCGTATTGTCCGGATTGTGATGACGCACTTTCTCCGCCCCTGAATTTTTAAAGCAAAAGTTTGGGGGGTGCATCCAGGGCTTGATTAACGCACAGGCTCGGAATCATAATAATCTTAATTCCTCTCCTTCCTACAATTTCATATTCAGGTGGTCACACCCAGATAACCGCGTCAGTAACAGTGGACTAGTGTATCGCTGTGATGTCTCCTTCGTATTTTTGGATTGGGCATCGCGTCGTTATACGTTGTACTACAGTCTGTTCTGGATGACCACAGTCGCACACTACTGGAGAGTTTGTACATTTCCATATGTGCAACAGGTATTCGCATCTGCTGCCGCCATTGTTTGTGCAGTGGATGCAGTTTAGGGTGGGCTGTGAGATTTGTGGAAGATCAAACCCAGGGATCTTCTGTGTTGGGTATTTCACAAATTAGATTTCTTTTTAACTCTATACAGCTTTCCAAGCTTCATCAGAGTAGAATTCGCATTGTTTAAAGTTTATTCATACTGAAGGGATCCGATGAGCTACATAGCTCTTTTTCACAGATGCCCAGTAGGGGTGAGTCAGAAAATGGTGACAATAAATCACAAAAAAAGATTAAACTAAACTTTTAATTTTACTAGGTAAACCCCACTGAGCTGTTATCTTTTGTTCAGAAACGATATGGCTACAAATGATAGCTCAACGATGCGTCTTACCACGTGGAAATTTATAGTAAAAGCCAAATACTCTAAATAATATAAACTACCCATTTCAGTACCTCTAACACGAATAAAGCTTAGGCCCACATGTGTTGTGGGCACTCATATAGGGCCCTCCATTGCAGTAACAATAGCTTAGCGATGGTAGTGCGGATATCGGAAAACAAATTGTCTTTGAATTATGACAGAAGTATTCACGACTCTGCCACAGCCACAGCTTGGGGTGTTTTTGTTTGTTTGCATATACGAGTGAGTGATTCCAGAATCGGAATGTGTAGTGACATGGGAGGGGAGGGGCTGCTGGGGGGCTCTGGGACCCTGGGCGGCCCAGGCGCTTGGTTCCCCTTGGCGCCGGGCGCTGGGTTCCCAGGCGGCCCAGACGCTTAAGCCCCTTGGCGCCACCAACGGGGCGGGGGCCCCCCTCGCCCGGGGGTGCTCTGTGGGATATCTGGGGGCGCACATGGCCCCACCCCTCGTTGGGGACTAGGCATAAAAGGGGAGCTCCCTGGACGATCAGGGCCAGTTGTAGCTCAAGACCCAAGACCAGCCATGTGAGGACCCTGGGACACTGTGAGGGCCAGTGGTGGGACTCTGGAACTCCCGGCACTATGTCCTTGTGAGGGCGAGTTCCAGAGCGTAGCCAGAGTAGTGTATCTAGGCTGTGTGTGTTGGACTGTTGGACTGGACTGTTGGAGTGTTAGATTGTAATAAAGAAGTTACCTCTACAAGTGTCTCCGGAACCCGTTACATTTGGAGTCAGAAGTGGCCATGGAGACAAGAAGTAAGCCACGTACCTTCAGTCCTGACGGCGATGTCGAGGAGCAAGCAGCGATGCGGCGGCCACCGCCGGCCGACAATGATGCCGCACCGCCGGCCGACAGCGACGCCGCACTGCCGGCCGACAACGACGCCGCACCGCCGGCCGACGGCGTCGCCGCACCGCCGGCCGACGGTGACGCCGCACCACCGGCCGACAGCGACGCCGCACCGCCGGCCGACAGCGACGCTGCACCGCCGGACAACGACGATGCCGTAACGCCGGCCGACAGTGACGCCGCACCGCCGGCCGACGGCGAAGCTGCACCGCCGGCCGACGGCGACGCCGCACCGCGGGCCGACAACGACGCCGCACCGCCGGCCGACAGCGACGCCGCACCGCCGGACAACGGCGATGCCGCACCGCCGGCTGAGCAGCTGTCTGCTCCGCCGACCGTCCCCTCTCCGGCGTCGGGAGCAGGGATGGAGGCGCTGTTTCGCCTCACACAGCTGCTCTGCGTCACCGCCTCCCTCCTGGGCGAGATGCGGCACTCACATGCGATGGCGGGAGGGAGAGAAGAGGCGCAGCGCACGCCCGAGCCCGCCACCGGCATTCCCGCCACAAATGTGGGGGATGCTTCCGGGTGTGTCGTCACTTCCGCCGGGGGAGCAATGACCGCTGGGAGCAACGTCACTTCCGGGCCCAGCATGGTCCAACCAAACAATGCCGCATCATCAGCGCTGCGACCTTCACCGCCGGACGACAGCTGGCTTCAACCTAGCATACCGCGTCATCAGCGCTGCGACCGGACAGTGAGGGCGCCATTCTTACTGTAACCGGCGCCGGGGCCGGCACATCGATCGACATGCTGGTCGTCGCCTCTGCTGCTCTGGCCAAAGGTTGGAGGTCGGGAGACCAGGCCCCTGACACTTCGTCCATTTACGCGCTCCGGGTTATTGATTTTTGTTGACATTTTCTTCGTTGTCGTCGGGGAGTCGTGATTGTTGTTGGGTAAACTGTGTGAAGCTTCGCTCGTGAGTCTTGTCAATGTGTGTGCGAAACTTTGCTTGTGATTGTTAACAATGTATGGTTTGTATTGAGCTTTGTTCGTGATTGTTAATGTATAGCTTGTGCTGTCATTGTTAACGATGTATAGACTGTATGGGGCATTTATCTTGAGATGGTGACATGCTGCCAGGGATTTGGAATTGTCGTGCTGGCTCTAAAATATCTTGGGGTGCAGGTCCTGACCAGGATGGCCCAGTGGGTGTTGCGTGTCTAACACGAGAGTTGTGGTCCCGTCATGCTATGGCTGACGGCTTGACCTGACAGCCCGGAGATTGAAACACTCCGTGGCATGTCTAGCCTAGTGGGCTGTGCGCTCACATGGCTCGGAGAGTGTGGTCCCGTCATTAAATGGCTGATGGCTTGACCTGACGGCCCGGAGGTTGAGACCCTCCGTGGTGCGTCTGGAGCAGTAGGCTCGCCCTGACGGCCCGGAGATTGAAACACTCCGAGGCGCGTTGAAACAGTGGGCTGGAGATTCGTGGTGTTCAGGTGTAGTTGTCCCGTTACGTTGGGACTGTATCCCTCAGTTGTTAGGGTGCATGTTGGGCAGTGAGTGAACGATGGGTCGTCTCAGCTCGGTCGGTACAGCTATATGCTGTGATGCGAGTCTTGAAGAGAGACTGGGTTGAATTCCCCCCCAATATGGCCGACGTGCGCGGTTTTAGGATGGAGACACCACGATGGAAAGGCGGGGGGTGCTAACGGTTGACATGTAATGTCGGTGGTGGTCCTCATTGAGGGCTGCTGGGACGCAAGCACGGGATGCCTTGGAGGTGGGTTCGCACGTGCGGCCGCCATTTCTGGGCAGGAGCAGGCAGATTTATTTTGTTTGTGTCATGTCAATTTTATATATATATTTTAAAATGTAGATACTGGAGCAGCCCTGAAGTGCGACTTCTTTGCTCAGTACATGGATCGGCCCTGAAGTACGACTTCTCGACCCGGGACGTAGACAGACGTCCGGATTAGTGTGTGTAGAGGGATGCTAGACATGTTGGTCTTCACCTTCTCTCCACCTGACGGATGGGAGGCTGGCAGGGTGGTGTGGAACCCTGCCATCCATGCGGTGGTTGTGCATCCAACGCGCCGGAATCTGTATATTGTTAATTCCCCGTTTTCTATGCGGATCCTGAGGAGGGCTAGGTGTGCCGCGGGTCGTTTGTTCACGTGTCATTGCTTCACCTTTTTGTTGATTGACGCTTGTATATAGTGTAAAGTTGTACAGGTTGGTTAGGGTATTTATGGTTGCTTTCTTGTTCTCTTTTCTTTTCCTGTTGAGGCTCGCGTATTTTTTTCTCTCTCTCCCTTTCGTTAATTTAAACTTTCTAATTATTGACAGCCGGGACGGCTGGAGGCTACATAGAGGAGGGTAATGTAGTGACATGGGAGGGGAGGGGCTGCTGGGGGGCTCTGGGACCCTGGGCGGCCCAGGTGCTTGGGCCCCTTGGCGCCGGGCGCTGGGTTCCCAGGCGGCCCAGACGCTTAAGCCCCTTGGCGCCAGGCGCTGGGTTCCCGGGCAGCCCAGACGCTTAAGCCCCTTGGCGCCACCAACGGGGGGGGGGGGGGCTGTGTGTGCTCTGTGGGATATCTGGGGGCGCACACGGCCCCTCCCCTCGTTGGGGACTAGGCATAAAAGGGGAGCTCCCTGGACGATCAGGGCCAGTTGTAGCTCAAGACCCAAGACCCAAGACCAGCCATGTGAGGACCCTGGGGCGCTGTGAGGGCCAGTGGTGGGACTCTGGAACTCCCGGCACTATGTCCTTGTGAGGGCGAGTTCCAGAGCGTAGCCAGAGTAGTGTATCTAGGCTTTGTGTGTTGGACTGGACTGTTGGAGTGTTGGATTGTAATAAAGAAGTTACCTCTACAAGTGTCTCCGGAACCCGTTACATATGTATTTATACTGAAGGAATACGATGAGCTATAAAACTATTTTGTCACAAGTGTTCAGTCGAGGGACGGGGTAAGAACATTACAACAACAAACAATACAAAATAGGATAGTAGTATAAGAAAGGTAAACAAAACAACTAAACCATCCCCAGGCAAAGCCCACCGAGGTATTTATTTTTCTGAAGCGACCTGGCCACAAATGATAGCCTAACAAAGTGGCCCATCATTTGGACATTTCTAGCTGAAAAATAATCGAATTAATCTCAATGCAATTTCTAAATTTACGTTTGATGAATTAGCATTAAGTCGTATACATTTTTGTTACATTTTTTGAGGTAAATAAATGTGGCCAGGTCGTTTCTGAAAAATAGCTATATAGTTCAGTGGGCCTTACTTGGTAAGATAAAAAACAGTTTGGTTGAGTTTTGATAGTTTAATGTATGAATTTGTCCGCCCTTTACAGACCTGGCTATACATTGACGGTTCCACAAGGCTGTCATCTGGAGTTTTTTGAAAATCGTGGGCTGGTCGTGGAAGGTAAAACCGTGCAAAGTTCAGTTTTTTTTAAGTACAGGGCGATCCATTTATAGATACTCCACCCATATTGTGTGGCGAAATTAGAGCGTGAACGGCACGACTGTGCTGTACTTCTAAGCCACCACCACATTTCTGCCAAACGATATTACTGCAACTGATTAAATTCCCTAATACTGCGCCCGTGGATTCGAGGACACATGTAGGGTAGAGGAGACATCATAACATTGATCTTAATCCAGCAGTGGATAGACCGTGGTGGTGATGGTGATTACACTGAGAGACAGAGAGGAGCACATGAGATTAGGGAATACATGCAGGTTACAGGTGACACCATCATCACCACATTGATCACCATTCAGCAGTGGATTGACCATGGCTGATGCTGCTCTTGTTGCCGCCGATGGTGATGATGGTGAAGTGCAATCGAGTGCAGTGGTGCCTGATTACCCCCTGAGTCTCTCCATCTGTGCATTGCAGGCGTGTTGCTGATCCAGGGTGCGAGTGAAGCGCCCGTTTTGTTTTCGTCGACGGCTGGGCGGTGGCACGGACTGACTTTAGAGAAAACCCAGAACGAGGGTGCCTGTGACAGCACCAGCAATGGTGCGGTCGGCGTCGGTCGCCTGCGAGCATCATGCATTGATCACCTTGGCAATGTTTCAAAATCAGAATGTTTGTTTAGACTCGAAGAGGAATCTGATGAGCTTTGAAGCTCTTTCTTACAGATGTCCAGAATGGGCACGAGATAAGCAATTTGCAACAGCAAACGCAATACACAAACACAATAGGAGTGCAACATAGAGAAATAGGTAAGCAAGTCAATAAATATTAATAATTAATAAAGTAATTCATTGTATAGGTCACATGTATCAAGCTTGGGCAAGGCAGCAAAAATAACAAAACATTTCAAGACTACGCCAAGATAACACACAGTAGTCCCTCCATACAGTGGCACATTGAACATTTACTAACCAGGTAAGGATCAAAGTTACAAAAAACATTTGCAAATGTGACTGTTGTATCCATCCAGAAGTAGTCTTCTGCTTCAGGATATGTATTATCCATCTGCATCTGGTACCTGTCCCCATCTCCGCTCGAGGGTCGTATTGCAGGGCGACTACTCACCTGCCTAGGGCGGCAGGGCGGGCAACATTGGCAACACTTATAGAGCTTCACACAGCACCTTCATCCAAGGTGCTTTTGAACGAGTATAACATTGCAAATAAGATGATAGTGGTTGAGATAAAGAGTGGGGTTGTTATTCAAATTGGTGGCGTGGTTATGATGACAATTAGGATAATAGGTGGGAGTGGTTAAGGAGGGGTTGGAGTAGTGATAGGGGTAGTGATAGTAGTTGGAGTATTGATGGGGGTTTGGGTAGTTATAGTGGTTGGGGCAGGCCTTTGTTGTAGCTGGGGGTCTGGGAGTAGCAATCGTAGGATGATGATGGGCTAGGAGAGATTATATGGGAGGTTCTATTCGAACAGAAGCCGGTTAGTGAGCATGATTGCGCCAACATTGAACGAAGAACAGCCTGAGTTGGATTCCCGACTTTGGCGCCTATTTGTGTTGAGTTTGTAAGTTCGCCCCCTCTGCTATCTGTGAGGGGTTTCCTCCAGGTTCTCCAGTTTCCTTCCAGAGTTAAACCCACACACCCAGTGGAGTTGGGATCTAGCGAAACCACAACAAAATCACATGCAAATCACTCAGTATCAGAACTGTATTTATACTGGAAGAATCCGATGAGCTATAAAGCTCTTTTTCACAGATGTCCCGTCGGGGCGGGTCAGAACGTTACAACAAACAATACAAAACACAATAGGAAAGGTAAACAAATCACTTAAAAATATTCAAATGAAACTAATCTATTGTATCTTTCCAGCTAAAGCCCACTGAGCTATTAGCATATTTTTTTCCGAAGCGACTTGACAATCACAAATAATAGCTCAATGGGGTGGCTCATCATCACGTATAGTGAGGGAAAAAAGTATTTGATCCCCTGCTGATTTTGTACGTTTTCCCACTGACAAAGAAATTATCAGTCTATAATTTTAATGGTAGGTTCATTTGACAACGGTCACCTGGACATGCTCAACTATGCCTAGTTTCAACTCACTTCAATAGTGAACGAACAAAGCTCGACATGTGTAACCTGTACCTCCAGGTAGCATGTCGCTGATTCATCACCTCGTATTGCACAACACCACCACGGGCATCAGGAGTCTACGGTCAGAGGTGGACATATGGTTCGTCAATGTGGGTGAGTATCCTTGTTCATTGCCTCTAAGTGTTTCTGCTATATCAGGGGTTGGTAACCTGCGGCTCCGGAGCCACATGCGGTAGCTCTTCAAGGACTGCTTCGAGACGTCATTTTATTAAGGGCCACTGTCTTGAATTTTTTTTTACCAAATTCAAAAACAATGGCCCTTCTTGTTATTTTGTTTGCTGACCCCCGTGCTATATGTATGGGGGCTGAGAGCAGAGGTGGCAGGTGACTGTCACTCACAACCATTGCCACCGACCAGGGCGCTGGTGTCACGGTACGGTTAGCGCACTGGACTTGCACTCCAGAGGCGGTCGTCTGCACAATATCCCGGCACGGCAATTAACAAACGACGGGATGTCGCCTCGGTCCACGCAGCGGCAAACAGTGGGTAGTCCACAGTTAGTCTGTCAACGGCAGACTGCGTGGGGTGGGGTGAAGTGTGGGTAACTCACCTCTCCCCGGTCGTCTGGCCAGTGAGGAAGAGCAGGCCACAATACTCCTGAAAGGGCCTCTATGTTGGTAGGCCCTTCTGCTAGCAGTGGCACTCAGCAAGCAGCTGCAGGGCGTGTACGGATGTTTTTGTGTGTACCGTCTAAATTATTTGGGCGTGCGTATGATAGCAGGAACGTCAGTGTCCTGTTGTGTGCTTTGTTCAGAAAATCCCACGTTGGATGGAATATATCTGGACGTCCCCTGCCGCCCGGTGAACGCCATGAGGCTACGGCAAGTCACGGTTTCCTCTGCGAACAGAGGCATGAGCATCAATGGTCCCGAGCTGCGGATTCTAATTGCGGACAGCACCGTGTCCCACACTCTCCATTACGGCCTGGTGATTCGCTCAAGCGGAGATTCTGAAATCAACATAACCACATCAGCATTTACCGGTATGCAATGCTATGGATACGTACCGTCGCTAAACAACGAATATACTTGAGTTGTTTCGACGTCATTGTCAAGGTTGAGTCATTAAATAGCTGTACCTTGTTACGCTATTTTGATCCTGTATGTTAAAACCAACCGCTCAGCTATCAATTCTTTATTATCAAACGTGGTCAGCCTGCTTGGCTGGTGAGTTGTATGTATGTAGAACTTCTTTCACGCCGTACGTAGCCAACCATGCGAATCGGATGAGCAGCGGAAGGACAACAAACTAAATACAAAAAGCAATTCTAAAGTAATGAGTTTTCAATTTAGATGATGTAAAAGTGCATAGTTCCAGTGGCTTCTTAATATCGGAAGGAAGAGCGCTCCAGCCGGCCTTGTAATGTATTCATTTGGCAACCGGAAGCTAATGCAGCTCAGTGAGCACTAGACAGATATGGTCGGATCTTGCAGTACCCGTCACGACACGTGCCGAAAATTCTTGAACACACTGCAACTTGGTCATGTTTTTGACAGCCGGTCTGTAGAGTCGTGAGTTGCAAATATCGAGCTTTGTTGATACTATGCTGCACGCCACCGTGTTGGCTGTGTCATAGAGCCCTGATGTGAAAATAGAAAATGTTCATGCCGATGAGGGGTGAATGAAGTGTGAGAAGAAGAAGAGCGGAGTTACCTCCAATTTGTGACTCGATTGTGATGTTTTTACAGATATCGCTGGGAACCGTATCACTGCGAGCGGCGTGTCGATGCTGAGCAAGGTAAACGTGTCGGAGAGCAGAGAAAACTACGGGCTCTACGTCGGTGAATACCGCAACGTGCTGAACGCAACCGTTGCTGGCTGCCTCATCGGAAACAACAGGTGTTCAGTGTCGGCACACGGGAACGGCATTCTAATCTTTCTTTTTAAACCAGCTCGAGCCTCCAGTAAACCACGTGATTCCTGTGTGGCCACACCCACTCTGAACCCCTCTCCCTGACTCTGCCCCCTATGAAAACACACACTGTTTCGTGCAGTAGATGCGCTTCTGTGGCCTTCTGTAATGCTCTTCCTTCTGATATTAGGATGTGACTGGAGCTATGCACTTTTCAATCTAGATTGAAAACGAATTTCTCGAGAACTGCTTTTTGTGTTTAGTTTGTTGTGCTTCCCCCACACCAATTAGCATGGTTGGCTACGTACAGTGCAAAAATTCAACAACATACATACATCCATACTGGCACCATCGCGGAGTCTGGTGAAATGCAGATCGCATCACCCACTCACAAGCTATTTTGGGCGCCACCGCGGTGGCGAGATGTTATCTCCCTCGCTTTGTACGCAGGAGGTCGTGGGCACGATCACAACCTTGCATGAGTGTGTGGGTGGGTGGTTAAAACTTCACTCTGTTTGCTTCACTCAGAGTGGACGATAAAGATTCCATGACATCGTATGAACCGTGGTTGTATTACTTAATGCGTTTTGATTGTCTTATAATCACACGTGGTTGTGTAATTTTTGTTGTTGCAGCGGTGGAGGAATACGTTTCGAAACATATGGAGCCATAAATGTCATTAACAGCAAGTTTGTGTCGAACACTGGAATTCAAGCACTTTACATTAATCAAGGGTCAACAAATATTAGTCTGCTTAACAATGAATTTACTTCTAACAAAATGAGTCCTAATAATCCTGTGGTGGATATGGCTATCTCAATGTATGATCAAGACAGTCTTGAACTGAGCATTTCTGGAAATGATTTTCAAAGCAACAAAGGGATGTCAATGATTTTACTTCAATCTAGTCAACTCTGTACTAACATAATGAGCCTAGGAATCACCAACAACAACTTCTACCAGAGTGTGAGTGCAGTATCCGGTGCCGCTGTTCAGGTACGTTGGCTTTTCTCTTCAAACTCTTACACATCTCTCTCTCTCTAAACCAGCTCAAGCCTCCAGTAACCCACGTGACTCCCCCACTCTGAACCCCTCCCCTTTCCCTGGCTCCGCCCCCTGTGAAAATACACACTGCTCTGTGCAGCAGCAGCAGTGTCGAGGCCCTGATGCAGCCTCCTCCCGATCCTCATCTCTCCTCACTCTGTGCTCCCGTTTTCATGCTCCTCCATCCTTTCCCTTCCATCTCCCATTCCCATCTATTTACCTGCTCCCCCGTTCCATGCTCTTTCTCCGTACATTACATCCATGACTCAACACGTGATGACACCTCACTACGTGGATTTTAGTAGTTGCCTGTTTAAATGCAAGTGGTTTCCGAAACGCACCTCCGATTAGCGCGGTTGGCTACGTGCGGAGTGAAATAAATTAAACATACATACAATCTGGTTTTTATTTAGTTGATAGCGCATTGACAGTTAACCCTTTCCTGTTCCGAGATGACTGCAAGTTGCAGGGTGGGTCCCGTTCACCGCTGAATCTTGGAATGTGCAAGCGGTTCAGTGTTAATTTTATTTAGAGGCAGAGTAGCGACGTTGTTTTTAAAGACGTGGTGCTCACCGCAGAGCACCATAGCGAAACCACCACCGCAATCTACGATAGCTGGCGTCAAACCGTGCCACACGCCCTCCCACATCGATTTGTGGGAGCCTCGTACCGCTACATTTCTTTTCATTTGAGCTTTTTTTTTATGTACACGTACGTCATCAGAACGGGAAAGCGTTATAGGTTAATATACACGGGCTGTGACAGTTCAACACGGACTGTGACAGTTCAACAAATTATTGCCGAGGTACACGGTCCACGATAGCAGCTTCGTCTGTTTTGCTAGATATGATTATCGTTGTTCATTTAAAAATACATTTAATATTTTATTTCCTGACAAAATATTGATGTAAATAAATAAAACCCAAGTTTCATGCAACTTACCCAAAGCTGGCTAAAAATGTTATTCAAAAAGTTGTTTTGATTGACTTTCTTCGCAGTTGCGAGACTTGTTGACGGACGTAAAACAAAACGTATTCGAGAACGCGGAGGACTCCGTATACGATCTGTGGGTCTCCTTCTCCTCGGCGGGACCCGTGCTGGATGCCACCAATAACTGGTGGTCCGAGACGAGCGAGGAGAAGGTCATCGCTCGGATCAAGAACCCCGAGAACGTCAACTGGAAGCCCTTTCTGACAGACCTCACGTTTAGCTGCGAGGGCGTCAGCAACTGCAGCGGAAATGGCCTCTGCATGCGACACAACCTTTGCAGGTGGCGTGCCACGTACACTACACTAATTCTAGATTTGAAGATTTCGTGACTGCAAGGATTCATACTCTTAGGTTTTTTCGGTAAAGTTACGTAGGTAATACAATTAAAAGTTAATAAAAGTAATAATGGAAATAAAATAAAATAATAAATCACGACGTTTCGTAGGCAACACAAGTCTCCGTCATCAGGTGGGACCGTCACAGCTAAATT
>JAAXLI020001427.1:590-22458 GCA_014621495.2 Entosphenus tridentatus | reverse complement strand
GTCATTGTAGTGCGTATATAATGTGGCGCTGCACTCTGATGTTGTAGGAGAAAACATTTATTAAAAAGTCTATTTAATTAAGTTGATCGTGTTGTCTATATTTATTTAAAGTTGCGCATTTTGATGTGATGTCACATTTCTCAACCCACCCCCACTCGTCACACATCATCACAAATGTCTGACCCCCCCTCCTAGGTGTGTGACGTCATTTATGGACTGCCCCTAGTGTGTAGTAGTATAGTGTATAGTGTGTTGTCGTGGAGCGTGTAGTAGTGTAATGGGTAGTGTATAGTAGTTTTTAAGTGTGTTGAACTTCTTTCGCAAGTCCAGGGTGGCTGCTGCTGACCGCTGCACAGAGGGAAACGTGTATCCATAGCCCGGGCGATGCAGCCCTGCCACTGCTACCGCTGATGCTGCTGCTCGCGTTAATTTATGTCGCAGGGCCGCAACTTGAAGGCATCTGCGGACGGGGGCTACCGCTGTGAGTTTGGAGACCAGGTGGTGGAGGGCACGTGGCTCTCCCGGGAGCAGGTGCGCTGCGTGACGCCCAAACACGTGGCGGGGACAGTTCTCGTCAACGTGGCTCCAGGCCGGAGTGGACAGAGCCCCTTCACCACGTCCACGGTGAGGAGCTGGCGAGCGGCGGTGAGGAGCGGCGGTGATGTTTCGCGTAACGACGTCACAGGATGTGATCGCATGCGTGTGACGCGTGACAACATCGCCACAGAAACGAGACCCGCCGCTTTAAATTTGTCACCTAGTTGTGGGTAGCGCATTGGTAAGCCTACCTTATGGTTGCATTGCAAGTCCCCGTAAAGCAGCACAACTTTAATTCTGAAGTCAAATTAATTAATGTATTAGATATTAGCACCAGGATAGTGAGATGTTAAACTACCTCGCATGGTAAATTTCGATTTAAAGCTTTCGTGACTGCAGGGATTCAGACAGCGCTGTCTTTCCGACAGACCTGTTCTTCACCTGAGGATGGCTGCTTGCGTTGTGGCCGAAACGTCGTGAAAATTGTATTTTATTATGTTTTATTTTTATTATTTTATTATTTCTCTTCTACGTGACTTTACCAAAAGAACCAAGAAGATACCTCGCATGGTATAAAGCAGATCATGGGTTCGATCCCTACCCTGATGCCTGTATGTTTGGAGTTTTTGCGAGTCTTTCTCACCGTGGTCACGTGCATTTTCCTTGGGGTGGCCTATCCACATGATAAGCCACTTCGTTGAGTTATCATTTGTGACCGGGTCACTTCTGAAAAATAGCTATAAAGCTCAGTGGGCCTTACCCAGTAAAATAAAAAAAATTGTTTAGTTAAATTTTGGAATAATATTTAGTAGCATTACAGTGACCCCCCCTTCCCCATGACAGACAGACCCACAGGCAGACGGAGCTGGCGCATCGACGCTCTCAACCTTCGCTGGGGAAGCGTTCAAAAGCTGCAATCGCGCAGTTGATAATGAGCGTCGGTCTCACGTCCACCATGTAACAAATTCTCTCTGTGGTCGTGCAGGTGGAGTTCACGTTCTACCAGCAGTGCCCCACCAGTGGCTGTGGGAGGCTGCTCGGCACCCCGCACGGCATCTGCTCATTTGGCCAGTGCGTGTGCACCCTGCCATGGCACGGGGACAACTGTGAGCTCGAGTATCTTGCACCCGTGTTGGAGGTTGTGCCCGATGCCACTACAATAGAAGGGCAGAGCTACAGAGAAGCTCTTCGGCTCCTGGGGGTACGGACGCAACAGGACGCATGCAATCCGCGATCGGGGATCGCACTCGGTGTTCCATAGTAAAACTAACACGCTCGCCATGTGCGTACGTCGCTGGCAATGTCATGAACGCGTGCGACACCATTGCACCGATGTGTATGTGTTGAACTTATTTTACACCGTACGTAGCCAACCGTGATAATTAGAGGTGCGAGGAAGGATAAAAAACTAAACACAAAATGAAGTTCAAAAGAAATTGTTTTTCAATCGAGATTATTTAAAATTGCATAGCTCCAGTGGCTTTCTAATATTGGAAAGAAGAGTGTTCCAGACGGCCACAGACGGGCATCTGAAAGCAGTGACCATCTTTGTTCATTGTTAATTGGCTAGCCAGAAACCGCTACTGCAAGCATGACCGGAGTTCGTGTGATGGTTTATACTCCATAACGATATCAGTGAGATATTGTGGTTCAAAGGTGTGTACATATTCATATTCCACTCGTGCTTGTGTTTGTGATGTGCTGCTTTGTTCAGGAACCGGTTCTGGTCATATGGCAGCTGACCCAGGGCCCAACTGGACTGCATCTTGACGGGGCTAATGGCGTGGTAAGCTGGGACGTGCCAGTGGCACAGCAGGAATCCTACGTGATAGAAGTGACTGCTATCAACCAGGCTGGTTCAGCCTCGACACGGTACGAGCTCCTGGCACAACGCCCACCCTACTACCCATCCCCTCTCCGCGTTCAAGTATAAATGTGTCGTAACCCTCTACCCCCTTACAGAGCCAGTTAAGTTTGCCACATAAACAACGCGACAATTAGTTACTACATCATCGGTTGAATCGCCTGATGATGCTGAAAGTAATTACCAGCAAAACACCGTATTCAAATTGTAAATGTTGTGGAATTATTCTCCAACACACCGGTGGGCTGAAGTAGTAACTTATTGGCGCGTTGTTTACGTGACAAACCTTACTGGCTGTGTCGGGTGGTGGAGGGTTACGACATATTTATATTTACGCAATCTAACCCAAAAACCTTTATTATTATAAACACCAACTTGAGAAAGACCCAACACAGATGATCCCTAGGTTTGATCTTCCAAAAATTTCATGGTCCACCCTCACCGCATCCACTGCACAAACCATGGCAGCAGCAGATGCAGATACCTGTTACGCAAATGCAAAATAAAAACAATTATCCTACACACGACAATGGTCATCCAGAACAAACTGTACAACGTATAACAATGCAATGCCCAATCCGCAAATACGAAGTAGACATGACATCGATATACTTCGCTGCTCTTGACACTGTGGTTGTCTGGGCTTGTCCACCTGAATGTGAAGTTGTAGTTGTTGCTCTGCATCTACATGAGCAGCCGTACGACAAGAAGGAGACAACTCATCACGCAGGGTAAATCACATCGCCGTGTCGTCCCTCCTCTCCGCCTCAATGTACCTGTGCCATCTAATTATATGGATGCACCAAGTTCAAGTGCGGAGCTCAAGGGTTCTTGTGGGTAACCATCCAGAAGGTTTGTGAAGGGGCGTGGCTATAGGCGGGGCTTGGTGACGTGGGTGAAGAGTTATAAGGGAAAGCAGGAAGCAGCTCGGGGTCAGTGTGTGGATTCTAGAGGCGGGACCACGTCTCGCGCCTCCGGCACACCAGCGGCCACATGGCGGGCCGGAGGCTGTCTCCTAGCGCGCTGTCTGCCAGCAGCGTGCGGGAGCGGGGGAGCATGACCGAGCTGTGCGCGGAGCGACAACATCTAACGCACGGAACGAGAATGGAGTGGTGTCGGTGTGAAGAGTACATGGAGCTATCCAGCCGACGAGAAATAAATAATAAAGAAGACACGAACTACAGATCGTCGTCGAAGTGTTTTATTACAAGTGGTGTCAGAAGTGACTCTTGAAATCGAAAGAAGCAGGCGCTGCAACGATGTCCAAGCATCTCAAGAAAAATAACCTACCTGCGCCGTCCTCGGACAACGATGACGACTCACTCAACCAAGACTTACCAACCCCGGGTGCTGCAGACCCAGTCACTGCAACCGCTGCTGTCTTGGCCAAGGTGCCGGGCAAGGACGTCGGAGCGGAGCCGTTTTCGCCTCCGGCCACGGAAGACAACTGGCGGCGGGTGGCGGAGCAGATAGATTCTCTCCGCGTGGTTCTGCTCAACCTCGTGACGCTGGTTGCCTCGTCCACGGCGCTGGGCCGGCCGCAGGAAACGCTGCTGAGCGGGGACGAGCAGGGCTTCCTTCAGGGGGTCTCGGAGGGTCCCCTCGTGCAAAAATCGGCCGCCATGGCGGTCTCGGAAGGGGCGTCCGCCATTACGGCCGCGACTGCTGCCACGTGGCGTGAAGCAGCGAACTTGGCCGCAGCTGCGGGTGCGCGGTCTGAGCCCGCCATTTTGGCAGAGCCGCGTGGCACGCGGCTAACGGAGGCAGCATCGCCCAAGTATAACGGCGCGGGGCGCAGCCATCGCCTTCCCAACATTGAAGAATTCGTCGCGGGTGGCGATTTGGCAGTTCGAATCCGCTTTTCGTTCGGTGTGGTGGACGGAGGAGGAGGCATTGGATGCCTTGCCTACACTACTTGACGATGTATCATTAGCGGTGTTCCGCTCCATCCCCTTGGAAAAGAAGAAGACGTTGAAAGATGTGTTCGCTGAGGTGGCGGAAGTTTACGAACTGCCGTCTAACGCCCAGAGGAAGTTCATGCATTGTTGCCACAGAGCCAACGAGTCTCCCCTTGCCTATCACGGCACGCTGTTGGCGCCCGACTCCACGCTTGAGATACTTGATTCTCTCATTTTAGCGAGGATGCTGATGTTATCCAAGGAAATTGGTATCTCGCTGCCGGTGTGCGGCCACGAGCCGCTGATGTGCCGGTGGGCCACCAGGTGCCTCAACACCAAGGACAACTTGCGCCGTTGGGCGCAGATGGCCGCCTGGACAGGAAACCCTGCCAAGAATGGTGATTCGATTGAATGGGCGCCATCTTGAGTTTTCCATATTCTGGACGATGCGGAAGACGAAGACTTGGCCGCTGCCGCGCCTCGCTGGTGGTGCGTCGGGACGGAGCCTCGACGCCGCGTGGGGATGGTGATGGGGCCGCCCGGCGGGCTGGGACGACATGTTTCAATTGTGGCCAGATGGGCCACAATTGAAATTATTTTCCACCCTCGATCTCTCGTCAGGGTTTTGGCAGTTGCCCCTCGATGATGCGTCAAAACTAAAGACAGCGTTCCGTATGTCTCAAGGCCTGTTTGAATTTAATTGCCTTCCCATGGGCCTGATTGCTGCTCCCGCCACGTTCCAGCGCTTGATGGAGCTGGTTTTGGCCGGGTTGCAATGGGACACGTGTCTCATATACTTGGACAATATTATTGTGTTCAGTCGTACGTTCGAGGAACACCTTCAATGGTTGAAGGCTGTTTTCGACAGGATGCGGTCCGCTAACCTTAAATTCAAGCCTAAAATGTCATCTTCTGCAACACTCCATGCGTTACCTTGGTCACATTGTCAGCTCCGACGGTGTCGCCGCAGACCCGGACAAAACCTCTTGCATCCATGACTGGCCAACCCCCATCTCTGTTGGGGATGTGCGTCGATTTGTCGGGTTCGCGTCCTACTACTGTCGTTTCATTACAAATGTTGCTACCATCGCGAAGCCTCAGCACATCCTGATGGGGAAGGATCAGAGGTTTAAATGGGGATCAGAAGAGGAGCTGGCATTCCGAACCATTTGGGATCGATTGGCGACCGCGCCCACACTCGATTATCCAGACTTTTTATTGCCCTTTATCCTGGACACTGACGCTAGTGATACGGGCACCGGTGCTGTTTGTCCCAGCGTAAAAATGGCGTGGAAAGGGTGGTGGCATACGGTAGCAGGGTTCTCTTTCTGACGGAAACTCGCTATTGTGTTACGCGCAGGGAACTATTGGCGATCGTCCATTTCATTCGCCAATATCGTCCTTACCTGTACGGCAGGAAATTTATTTTGTGCGCACTGACCATTCTGCCCTGCAATACTCATTAAAGATTGAGCAACCGTCTGGCAAGCTGTCACGATGGCTTGAGACGTTACAGGAATTATCTTTTGACATATGCTACCATAAAGGTGCTCACCACGGTAATGCGGATGCGCTCTCCAGGTTGCCGCAGGGCTTCCCTTGTGCATGCGCGTCGGGCACAAATCGATGCACGATTCTTCCTCAGCCCCCTCAGCCTGTCATGTCAATGGTGGCGGATTCCGTGGACCATGCCGGGCCGGGGTCGGCTGACAGCGCGTTAAACCTGCCGCGATCAGTATGGCTACACGAGCAGCTCTTGGATGACTCGTTGGTTTCGCTGCGAGGTCGGGCTGATGGATCGCGGGTGGCCTCGTCCAAGGACGACTCCCAACAAGATACCTTCCAAGATGGGTTGTTGATGTGGAGGGATGATCTGTTGGGCCGTTGGCGCCTGGTGGTTCCCGTCGCGCTTCGGCACGAACTGATTCGGGTGCTGCACACCGAAAAATTGCTGCATCTCGGCGTGCAGAAAACCTTGCTCACGATGCAAAGGGATTATTTTTGGCCCGGCATGACAGCCAGTGTTGGCAAGGCTATTCAGGCGTGCCTGGAATGCGCTTGGCGGAAACCTCCACGCAACAATTATATTCCACCTTTAAAATCGATTAAGGTAACGCAAATTAATGAACTTGTGGCTCTCGATATCCTCAGGCCGTTTCCTCCTTCCACCAAGGGTAACAAATTCCTGTTGGTGGGGTGGAATATTTTTCACGTTCGCTGATGGCTGAGCCCCTGCCTGGCCAATCAGTATCGTCCATTACCGATGCATTCCTGAATGGTTATGTGATGGACAAAGGTGCTCCGGAACGGCTGCTCATGGACCAGGGCCGAAATTTATCATCCAAGTTACTGCGGGATGTGTGATGCCTTGGGCACCAAAAAGATACGCACTTCACCTTACCATCCGCAGACGGATGGGATGGTAGAACGATTGAACCGTACCTTGTCGGCCATGCTTTGTCACACGGTGAGCGAAAGCAGGCCGATTGGGACCTTCACATTCCTAGCGTACTGTCTGCCTACCATATAGCCCCGCATGCTTCTACGGGTTACTCACTGTTCTTCCTCATGTACGGTCGGGAGAACGTGCTGCCGATTGGCGTGCAACTGGGAGCGCCCGCTAAGGAGCCCGCGCTGACCCTACCGGAACATGTCCACGATTCGGTTCGCCAAGGATTGCTACGGCCAAGATCCAGGCCTGGAACGAGCGATGCGCTCGTCGGTCGCGACGCGACATGCCATGGGCTGTGAGCGACCGGGCCTGGCTCCATTGTTCCCAGGTGCCAGTGGGTACTTCTCCCAAACTGCACAGGCCATCATTGGAACCTCATTTGCCAGTAGCAAAATATGATAATTGTTTTTTTACCCTTTTATCTGGCAACAAAGCTTTTGGCGTCATCTGGTCCAACACCATGTGAGACTAGGCTCTAAGGAAAGCTGTCTCGGGTGTTGACCAATCAATTTTAAGGACAGTGCATACATTATCAGAGTTATGGTTTTTTTTGCATTCCGACTGCAGGTATTGTGGTCAATGCAAACATGACTCCTTGTAAAAAAAGGTGTCAGTTTTTTTGCCAGATAAAAGGGTAAAAAAAAACAATTATGCACAGGCCATGGCAAGGACCTGTTGAATTGATAGAAACACGCAATCCTCAATGTGTACGTATCCGGGCGGGGTTGCGCCGTTCGTACGTCCACACGTCTCGTTTGAAATCATTCTTTGCTCCGCGTGTTGATCCTTCATCCCCATTGACTACCCTGCCGGGATCTGATGCATCTGATGTGCCACCTCGGTTGCCGGTTTATCCCCAAAAGGGGCCTGCTTTGTCTCCCACAGACGCACAGGCCCTGAATGCCCCGGCTGCTGTTGATAACCCCGCTCCGGCTGGGCCTTTCCCCACCGCGACGGACGCTAAACCTTCCACTCTTCTGCCTCCTGTTGCGATGGAACCGGCGGGACCTCGTGCTGCTGCTGGGGATGGACCGGCATCGCGTACATGTTCCAGATCTGTTCCCTTTCGTTGATGATTGTTCTTACTTATCTTGCATTGCGCGTTCGTTATACATCTTATTGTTGTTGCTGTGTTGTGGTATGATTGTTATTCTTACTTACCTTTCGTAGTGCGTTCGTTATGCGCCTTATTATTGTTGTTGTTGTGTTGTTCCTCATTCTCAGTGGCTCTTGTATTGCGCGTTGCTTCGTTCCTAGCCGGGATGGCTAGTCTTTTACACCGGGGGGGGGGGGGTGATGTAATACGAGAGTTCACCGGCGGTCGCCGATCGGTGCGATAGGCTCCGCCGGTTCAGCCATCAGCCAATTAGATAGATGCGCCAAGTTCAAGGGCGGAGCTCAAGGGTTCTTGTGGGTTACCATCCAGAAGGTTTGTGAGGGGGCGTGGCTATAGGCGGGGCTTGGTGACATAGGTGAAGGGTTATAAGGGGGAGCAGAAAGCAGCTCTGGGTCAGTGTGTGGAGTCTAGAGGCGGGACCACGTCTCGCCCTCTGGCACGCCAGCGGCCACGTGGCAGTCCGGAGGGTATCTCCTTGCACGCCATCTGCCAGCGGCATCCGGGAGCGGGAGCGGAGCGTGAGCGACAACATCTAACGTGCGGAACGAGAGTGGAGTGGTGTCGGTGTGAAGAGAACGTGGAGCTGTCCAGCCGACGAGAAATAAATAATAAAGAAGACACGAACTACAGATCGTCGTCGAAGTGTTTTATTACACAATTATGAAAAATGTTGAATTATTACGTTTTCACCGCTGTTGTTATTCTTGCTTCCTTACCCAAGCTTAATAAATAGGCTTAAATCTGAATGTACGTATTATATATTCACGTTGAGTGACATGCTATTTCTCTATTTTGCTACTCTTATCGTGTTTGTGCGTTGTGTTTGCTGTTGCAACTTGCTGATCCCGTGGCCCATACTGAACATCTGTGAAAAAGAGCTTCATAGTCCATTGGATTCCTCCTCCAGGATGAATAAAGATTCTGATTCTGAGCCCAGTTCTGACTGAATTGTGGGCACCCCAATCCGCTGCTGTCATTCGCCTCTTGATTTTGTCCATTCACGAATGTGTGATAAGTTGAACTACTTTTGCACCGTACGAAGCCAACCATGCTAATCGGCTGTGCGGGGGAAGAACAACAAACTGAATACAAAGAGCAGTTTTATAGAAATGAGTGATCAATATTGTATAGTATAATGTAGTAGTGTTGTGTATTGTATAGTAGTGTAGTGGAATGTAGTGTATAGTACTTTGTACGTATGTTGAACTTATTTCACACTGTACGTAGCCCACCAAGCTCATTGGAGGTGCGGCAGAAGGACAACAAAATAAACACAACAACAAGCGGTCCTAAAGAAATGAGTTCTCAATCTCGATGTTAAAAAGGTCACCGCGGTGCACCTATTGACCACGACACTTCGGTCCCCCCTCAGGTGGCAGCTGAGGGTGGAGGTGTCGTACCGGGCCGAGCTGGACCCAGTGTTCCCCATGGTGCATGCGGCCCCGATGCGCGTCCTGCTTTCGGGGTTCGTGACGTATCAGGCGGGCGTCGCGGGTGGCAGAGAGCAGCAGCAGGTGCCCGTCGCCGTCGAGTGAGTACCGCTCTCCCTCCTTGTCGTCGTTGTGCGTGTTGGTCACCGTCCTTCAACCCTACTCCGGTGACTTGGAGATGTTGACTACATGCCCTGGTATACAGGAGGTTGTGGGTTTGATCCTGACCCTGATGCATGCTGTGTATATAGAGTCCACATTTAGAATCAACGTTACATATTTGGCTGCTATAACTTTCCACGTGATGAGAAGCCACTTCGTTGAGCTATCATTTGTGGTGGCCAGGTCACTTCTGAAAAAGAGCTGTATAGCTTAGTGGGCCTTACTTGGTGAAATAAAAATAAAAAGTTTACTTTAATCCTGGTTCATCCGGGTGCTGCCGTGCATGCTGAGGTCAACCCTTCGCCCTAGTGGTGGGGAGCAGAGGGCAGTGAAACATAACTAAATGTGTTTTATATCTATGCTCCCCACCATCACCGACCCGCACTGACCAACGCTGTGAAGTACGCTCAGATAACTCCCCAGGATCAGCACAGCGTAGGGAAGACCATCATCATTTAGCAGTGGATCGACGGAGAGGGCTGTACTCGTACAGATCGGGCTTTAACGTAACATTCAGGCTACAGCAGTTTACCGGTACTCTATGGGGTAAATGTGTCCCTCTTTCCAGCATCCTCAATGACGGTTTCACAAGGACACTCCAAAGCATCACTCTGAGCAAGAATCGAACCCAGTTTGCGATGTTTTATTATCCAACGTCTTACGAAAGTGGACTTTACCAGGCGGTAAGATTACACCGCCCATTGGGCTCCATTGCACAAATCGCCAACACAAAATAATTGCTCGCATCATTGCGGAAGATATTGATAGCAACATAACTCGGAGGGCGATGTGTCTCCTTCCTACACACTCCCTATGCTATGGGACCCCGTAGAACCCCATGGTGTATGGGACCCTGTTTGTTACGGGAACACAAAGTGTATGGGACCATTTACACTATGGGACCCAATGGTGTATGGTACTCCATACGATGAGGCAACACTCTTTCCCATAGAGATGGAACAGATTGAGATTAGTCCAGATACTCTGCTGTGCCGCCACTGCCTCCACAGCGCTGGGTCACATGCAGGCCACGTACGTGGCTACGTTGAACTTCTTTCACGTCGTACGTAGCCGACCGCGCTAATCAGAGGTGCAGTGGCGGGAGCCACCAGCGCCATTGCCCGCTGTCGCTGACGGCTTCTTTGTTGCCATCACAGGCCGCCCGCCACCCTGCCACGCGCCCTGGCCCCACGCAGCAGTCCTGGAACGTGCTGGCAATGAGATTCCAACCGAGCTCCATCTCCGTGAATGGTGAAACGCGGGCGGCGGTTCGCGGACGGCTAGCCGACGTCGCCAGCCTGGTCAACATTGGGCCCCTGCCGCTCTACAACATCACACTGGAGGTGCTCACCGAGCTCTCCTTGCCGGAGGCCGGGAACGCCGCGTGACCTGGGACCCACGATGGGTGGCACGGGAGACGAAACAGAGGCTGGACCAACTCGTAACCTCCACAGATTTAGTGCAAAAGGGCAATGGCTACATTGCCCATATACTTACACTGCCCACTGCCCATAGACTTACACTGCCCGCAGACTTACACTGCCCGCAGACTTACACTACCCATAGACCTTCACTGCCCATAGACTTTCACTGCCCGCAGACTTCCACCCCCCGCAGACTTACACCGCCCATAGACTTTCACTGCCCGCAGACTTACACTGCCCGCAGACTTACACTGCCCATAGACTTTCACTGCCCATAGACGTATGCTGCCCACAGACTTTTGCTGCCCATAGACTTACTGTGTCTGTAGACTTACACTGCCTACAGCATCACTGTGGTTCAGGAGCCAGACACGAATGTGTAGGTCCTGCTGCTGCTGGCCAAGACAATAGGGCTTCAGCAAAGAGATCATCTGTGTGGTGTTGCTGTTCCGTCTATGTTGACGGGCGTACACTGCAATGGTTTTACTAAACGGTCCATAGTTTGGGTTGCATGGCCACAGTTGCACTCATGTAGCTTGTGTTTTTAATCACAATGGTATTCTTCATTTATACTGGAAGAATCCGATGAGGTATAGAGCTCTTTTCACAGATGTTCAGTAGGGGTGGGTCAGAAAGTTACAACAACAAACAATAAAACAACACGATAGGAGTGCCAAGTATAGAAAACACTAGAACAAAGTAATTATATTTATGGGTATCTTACAGGTTAAGCCGACTGGCCACAAATGATCGCTCAACAATGTGGCTTATTATGTGGAAATTTATAGCAGCCAAATTATCTATATAATGTATCTCTGTGTGTCTACTGTATATATGTCTCGATGTGTCTCTTTAGCTATCTGTGTATCCCTGTTTGGTTTACTATATGGTTCTTAGTTTGGGTTGAATGGCTACAATCGTACTACTGTAATAATAATTAATAATGACATTTATATCGCGCTTTTCATCAAGGATCTCAAAGCGCTGTACAGGACAGCAGCAGCAGACACTCAGCATAAAACATATTATAAATTCATTTTAAAAATAATTTACTAAATTAACTAAAAATGTAATAAGTGGAAGCGTATGAATAGGTTTTAAGGCGCATTTTTAAAATGTCCACAGACTCACAGATCCCTGATATCTTGTGGAAGAGCGTTCCATAATCTGGGGGCTACACGAGAAAAAACTTTGTCACCTATAGACCGAAACCTCGACCTGGGAATGCAGAGAAGATCTGCATCCCCAGATCATGGGGACCTTGAGGGGACATATGGGTGAAGCATGTCAATGATGTAGGCTGGGGCAAGATGTTTAACTGCTTTGTAAGTTAATAATAGGATTTGAAACGGTATTCTATATGAAACTGGAAGCCAGTGGAGGGAGGCCAAAATGGGTGTAATATGATGTGAAGAAGGTGTTCTGGTTAACACCATAGCAGCCGCATTTTGAACATGCTTAAAATGTATTAGCACCTTCTTAGCCACGCCAGGGAGTAAGACATTAATATAGTTTATGCGATATGAGATGAAGGTATGGAACTTCATCTCATCTACTGTAGCTTGTCTTTAAATTCCATTCATGAAGGAGATGTCTGCTATGGCCTGTTGATATTTGGATGCCGTTGATGGTTCCACCAACGTCTTCGAACCAGGAGGTGCAATAATGGTTGGGCCGCGAATGAGGCATCTATTCTGGATGTCCCCTTTGTTCAACTCGTGACACAGAAAGGGGCATCGGTACTTGAGTTGGCAGCGAGGTGACATTATTGAGGTTATGGTTGTACATATGTATGTTGTACGTATGTTGAACTGGGCAGTGGGACTATTTTTTGGCAGTATCAAAGAATGAAAAAAAGTCCCATTTTGTATCTGCCAACCTTAGCTATAAATTCCCTGATAGTGCGTTGTCTTTGTGCTGTTCGCCTTTTGGCGTTCTCTGGTCTGACACTGGTGAGACTCGGCCATAAAGAAGGCTGTCTCTGGTATAGGCCAATCAGTTTCAAAGACAATGCATCATATTATCAGAGCATGTTTGCATATTCACCACAAGTACGTGGGGTTAATGCAGACATAGTTTCTTGCAAAAGGTTTCTAATTGATGTTTGAACATCTTACCACTTTGATTTGAAGCTTTCGTGACTGCAGGAATCCATACTCTTTGGTTCTTTCAATAAAGTCACGTAGTTAGAAATAAAATAAAACAAAATAAAATAAAGAACCAAAGAGTATCTTAACACCTGTTTTATTGCCAGACAGGGTAAAGCCAATTATTATTTTGTCATTCTATCGGCAGTGTTAGTCTATGGGAAGTATTATGTACTGTATGTTGAACTTCTTTCGCACCGTACATAGCCAACCATGCTAATCGGAGGTGCGGTGTAAGGACACAAAACTAAACACAAAAAGCAGTCTTAAAGGAATGCATTCTCAATGTAGTATAGTGGTGTAGTGTATAATAGTGTAGTGTGCATTGTGTAGTGTGTAGTAGTACATAACAGTGTAGTGTATAGTGAACTGTATAATAGTGTAGTGTGTAGTAGTGTCGTGTATAGTAGTGTAGAGTATAGTATTTTTTATGTATGTGTAGTGACATGGAATGGATCACTATGGCGTGTAGTGCTGGCTGCTGGCAAGAAGGGGCTCAGCTACCATAGCAACTCTGTCGGCCAGCAAGTGATGGGGTAGGCGGGAGGAAGGGATGTGGGGAGAGGTGACGGAGGGGGCACGGGAGAAAGCCAGGAACCTTCTCGGGGGATCTAGAAGGGGGGTGTAGCCAAGGCAGAGCGAGGCTGTGCTGGGGGGATAAAAGTCTGACCCCGGAGAGGATTAGGGGCTGTTGTTGGAGTGGAACCCGTGGAGCCACACAAGTCTTCGTCATCGTCTTCGTCATCTTCAGCGTTGTGGGTCAGGCAGCCTGTTGCTGTCCTGACCTAAGTATTATTATCCCCTGTGCCTGTGAAGGTTTAAATAAACAGAGTGCCTCCCATTTTAGTGTCTGCGAAGTGCATCACTACATTTGATGCCAGAAGTGCTAATGATAAAGTAAATTGTATCTATTTTATTTATTTTACATAGTAGGGAAAGTACAACGGCAGGACGATGTCTAGGTGTACAAGAAATAAGGCTCCTACCGTTTCCTCTGACGATGAGGACGACGGTGGGGTGATTGCCCAGACAGCCCAGGAGTCCAGGACCCTGGAAACCGGTCTATATATTGTGCCACTATCGGAGCCTAGAAGCATCTGTGCTTTCTGTAAAACTATCCTAGGGGTGCGGTATCTTCATCCTTTGACCAAATCCACCAGGAATGTTCCCGATCCCATCACATCTCGGAAGCTCAGCAAAGTTGAGTTTTGTGGATAGCCTGCGCCGTGCACAGCAGCTTCCTAGGAGCACCGCTTCAACTTTGCGTGACTGTTACAATGTCACCGCTTTTCCCTTTGCAGTCACTGGATCGGCTCGATTTTCTGACGATCAACGTTTCTTTCCAAAACACCTCGCGACTCCTGCCAGAGTTGAGCCCGGGGAACACCGCACCCATCACCCTCTGGCTGCAGGCTGCCAGGGCCTTCAGTGCTTACTTCAACATAAGGTAAGGACCGGGGCATTTTCTCACCACTCAAGGAGGGGGCGGAGGTTAGGCCGATGATCCAACCGGCTGTGCCCAGAGAATTCCATTTCCACGAATACCATGCCTCAAACGCGCTCGCGAAATCAACACAAATTTTTCTCCTCGCATTTGACCCAATTAGCACAGATGGCTACGTATGGTGTGAAAGAAGTTCAAGTACACACGTACGCACGCGCACACGCACACAGGGGTGATTCTAATGGCTGCCATGGTGTGAAATGTGCCTCCGGTGACAGGGCAAGTACCGAGCAAGGGACGACGGCCTTGGCCATGGTATCCCTCACCTACGTGCACACCCTGCCCAACATCGAGGTGCAACCCCCGCGGCTCGACACACGCGTGCTGCGAGGAGCCTCTTCTGTGGTGGAGGTAAGCGCGCCACGCTCTTGGCCCACAGGAAGCAGATATTGCAGAGCTGCTCCCTTTATCAAGTGATGGGTAACTGGACAGCACATCGCCCTGGCTGTGAAAATATTGACTTTCACTCCAAGTGTATCTCGCTTGTGTTATCGGTGCCATGGCGAAAGGAGAGGAATCCATTTGGATCTGTCACAAAGGATTTGCACCCCCCCCTCCCATGTTAGAGAATGGACAGCAGAAGCAAACATATAATTACTTCTGACCGGTAGAGGGTAGCACTTACCCACGCACCCTGTAACTTTTGTCATATGACTGTCATAACCGATCATGTTTTTCACTTTCAGAGATAAGTGCAGAAGCCAACTGAATGTGATCAGGGTTTTTTGTTGCAGTCATTGGTGACCGGGCTGAGAACCTGCTTTAATCTAAGCTCAGCTAAACTTTTTTTATTTTACCAAGTAAGGCCCACTGAGCTATATTGCTCTTTCTCAGAAGTGACTTGGCCACAAATGATAGCTCAACAAAGTGGTTCATCATCATGTGGACATTTATAGCAGCAGCCAAATACTCCAAACGCATGATGTTGATTCCAAATATGGAGGGAAAACCCAGAGGACCCGGAGAAAAATCCCACGTGACCTCCACAGGGAGAGAGACATGTAAACTCCAAATATACAGCATGCTTCAGGATCTGGATCGAACCCACGACCAGGCGAGATAGTTAACATCTCACGACTGCCTGGATTTGAACTAATCTCGCAATGCACGTGCTGACGTAGGCGCCTCCCCAGACACCTCGGCCGGCTTTGCCTGGCCCTGGCTCGGCACTGATGTGCAGTGGAAAAAAGGTGTTTCCCTTGACAGCACCAACATGAGGTGGGGTGTTGACTCTGCGGCTGATTGGGAGGGTTTCGCTGCGATGCAGGAAACTTGGGCTGGTTTTTCCACCTCTTGCAAAATAGTGTGTGTGTATTTCAGTTCACAGTAAGGAACACGGGGAAAGTTACAGCCGAACGTGTGAGTGTCACGTTACCGGATGGCGACGTCATGCACCTGGTGAGCTTTACAAAGAGCAGAACCCAGGTGGGTGACGGACTATTCCTCAGCCTGGCCAGTGGCGAGCAGGCCACACTGGCGCTCTCCATTGCCTTCCCGGAGACAGAGCCGCTGTCGGAGATCAATGGAGCACTGTCTGTCTCGTCGACGGAAACGTCAACGGACGTCCCATTCACCATCATCGTTTCTTCGGAGTGAGTCGCACATCATGCACGTATGTGTGTGTGTTTATGTTGAACTTCTTTGTCACCGTACGTAGCCATCCACGCTAATCGGAGGGTGTGGGTGCAGAACAACAAACTAAACACGAAAAGCAGTTACAAAGAAACAAGTTCTAAATCTAGATGACTTAAAAGTGCATAGCACCAGTGGCTTCCTAATATCGGAAGGAAGAGTGTTCCAGACGGCCGCAGAAGCGCAACTGAAAGCGCCACGCAATGATGAGGTGACATTCATTTGATGGCCGGCCAAAACCCGCTACCGCCGCTGCTGCAAGGACAACCAGATAAGTACACGGTGCCCAGCCGATGGTGCAGCACTCTTCTGGCTCAAACCCCACCCGAGTGATCAAGCACATCCCGGAGGTGAATTGTGTAGCAGGAAGTGTCATGATGGTGAACCCTCATCTGGCAGGGGTGGGGGGGGGGGATTGGGGGGGGGGTCACCACGCATCCCCAATTCGTTTTGCGCCGTGTATTTGCCAAAGCATTTGCCGAAGCGTTTGCTGAAGCGTTGTCGAAGTGTTTCCGAAGCGTGACCAAAGCGTGACTGTGTGCCGCTGTTGCGATCCAGCCGGTCTCTGACGCTGACGGTCACAGTGGAGGACGAGTACACCTACTACGTAGCAGGAACACCCCTGGTGCCCAACGCCATCGTCCACCTCTTAAATCCGTCCCGAAATGTCGACTTGAGGATGAACACGTCAGAGGGCAACGGTGGGTGTGTGTGTGTACGTTGAACTTCTTGCATATGTACGTGTAATGTTCTTGGAGGGAGACGGAGTCTTCGTAGAGGCAACACGCTTTATTTCACCAAACAGTTTACACTAATCCCTAACACAAAGGGGTAATGGCCCCTTTCACCCACAACCTGGGGAGGTACAGCCTCCAGGCTATCGTACCTACGACTCTCCCTACTTCAGCCCTCCGGCTAGCTAAACCTAGGGGAGGCTGACCCACCACTGGCCCGGTGGGTCCCTGACCACTGGCCCGTCCGGACCTGGCCCTCACAAGGGCATCAGGCCGAGGGAACCTCAGGGTCCTAACCCCACGACCACTGGCACCGCACTGAGCCCCGGCCCTTAGAAGGACGTCGGCGGCTTGGGGTCCAGGGTCTTCTTCTTCTTCAGGCGGCTTCTGGCTTCGGCTTGAGACGGACTGCCTCGCGCTCTCAGGGACCCATCTTATATACTCTTTCTCCCTGAGGGGCGGGGTTCTGGGGGATCGTAGCTCCTGCCAGCCCCCTCCCCTCAGAGGGGTTCCAACCGCTGTTGGCCCGACCGGTCCGGACCGGTTCTACCCCTCTCCCTGGTTGTGGTGCGTGTGTCAATCATGACCACCACATATGTATGATTAACTTCTTGTGTATGTATGTACGTTAAACTCCCTGTGTATATATGGTCAACTTATTGCGTATGTGTAGTGGGTTAGTATGGAGACGGAGTCTTCGTAGTAACACAACACTAGGTACCTAACACGAAGGGGTAATGGCCCCATCCACCCACAACCTAGGGAGGTACAGCCTCCGGGCTAACGTACCCTAGCCACTGGGGCTATCTGCTCCTGTAGCCCTCTGGCTAGTGGGACCTAGGGGAGGCTGACTTGCCCCAGCCAAGGTGCGAGTCACGACACTGGCCCATCCAGACCCGGCCCTTAGAAGGACGTCGGGGTGAGGGATCCTCAGGGTCCTAGCCTATTGGCCACTGACCTCACTGAGCCCCGGCCCTGAGAAGGACGTCGGGGCTTGGGGTCCAGGGTCCCATCTTCAGGCGGCTTCTTGACTTCGGCTTGAGGCGAACTCTCTCAGCCACTCTGGGGTCCAGCTTTTATGGGGCTCCAAGGGTCACCCCGTCCCTGGCCACGCCCCCCATCTGGAACCTTCTTGAGGGACCTGGATTGTTGCGCAATCCCCCCCTAGCCCCCCACCCGGGGTCCTGGGGTGTCCCCCTTCGGTTCCCAACCATATCCCCCGGGATGCCTGACCCAAGAGTCCTGCTTGTCACCGGTTGGACTCGCTATTGCCCCCTGTTGGGCCCTGACTGGAAGTACCAGCTCAACCACAGTGGTGGCCGGCGTATTACGCCCAACAATTACCCACCACATATGTGTAATGTATTAATACTGCAGGAAACGAGTTGACGGGGCAGCACGTATTTATTATAACTCCTTACGTAACACAGTCAGCTATACAACCTACGACTATGCGTGCCTAACACTGGCTACGCTCTAGGTACTTCTTAGGGGAGGCTATCCGACCCGTCCTAGCCAGGGTACGGGTCTCGACCACTGGCCCATCAACCCGGCCCTGACAAGGACATCGGGTTGTGAGTACCCAGGGTCTCACCACTGAGCCACACAGAGTCCCGGCCCTGATAAGGGCAGCGAGGCTAGGGGTCCCAGGGTTCTATGCAGCTTCTCCGTCTTCTTTCTTCACTGGTACAAAACTCCCCGAGCGCTCCCGCGCATCGCCTTATATAGGCCTCTGTTCCCCGAGGGCGGGGCTAGTGCGGACCGCGATGTAGACACCCGTATGCGGACCGTGATGTAGGCACCAGCTACGCGATGGCTCGCTACACGCCGGTACGTACCACCCCTACATATGTATGCACGTTTAACTTCTTGCATATCTATGTATGTTGAACGTAATGCATATGTATATACGTTGAAATGATTGCTTATGTATGTTGAACTTCTTGCGTATCCATGTATATTGAACTTTTTTTGCACCATACATAGCCAACCATGTTAATTGAAGGTGCAGGGGAATGACACCAAGCTAAACACGAAAAGCAGTTCTAAATAAATTAGTTCTCAATCTAGATGATTTAAAAGTGCATAGCTCCAGTGGCTTCCAACAGTCTGTGCAGACTATAAGCGAGATCAGTCACAGTCACAGTCACTGGTGACTGGGCGGAGACCATAAAACTCCCTACTCTTGAGAACCTAGTTTAATCACAGCCCAGTCTGCATGAGTCATGGGTCTCTGTGTGAGTCTATGTATGTATGTTAAACCCTCTTTCGCACCATATGTAGCCAACCGTGCTTATCCTAGGTGCAGGGGAAGGATAACAAATGAAACACAACTACGAGCAGTTCTAAAGAAATGAGTTCTCAATCTCGATGGTGTAAAACTGCTCACATAGGCATGAGCTGAACCCTACGCAGCCGGAGTGTGCATGTGAAATTCCATCAAGGGCGTGACGATTTGCTCGTATGGCAAAAATTCCATGGCTTCTAATCTGTGAAGGGCGATCTGTTATTAATTATTACATTCTGTCGTTACTGCCAGTAATATTTAGCGGATTAGAGCCAAGATAGCTCTTTCAAAACGACCCCGATTGGTCGAGCGGAACAGATGCTGATGTTCGATGATTGGTTAGTTCGATTGGCGAGCTCTGGATTGGCTAGAAGATTAAAATGGCGGTTAGGTGGGAGTTTGGTTCAAGTTGTTAAGGTCTGAGAGGAGCTTCTGGAAGGAGGTGGTCATGAGAGAGGGTCTAAGGGCCATAAGAGGATGGCTTGGGGTTTGTCCTCACACGATCTCTCCATGTGGATATCCCTACCGATGGCCCACGCTGCCGGCCTATGGCAACTCGACTTTCGTGTGCTGTTAAACTCGCCCTGTGATGTTGTGCCACCTCTAGGCACTGCAACTTTCTCCAACATCACAGAGGACAAATACGACGTCTATGTGGAGGCGCCGCGGCACTCAGCCTACTCCGGAGTCTTTGTGGTTTCCAGTAGCAACTCAAAGGTACATCGCCAGACCTGCGAGATACAGACACTTTGAGGAACTGTTGTCAGTAGGGTTTGTTAATCAGCTTGCGGAGTCAATATTTCTGATATTTAACGCTTTCCACCCTTCGTGAATTAGCTTTATCTGGCGCCGGAGGAGAATTTGTGCTGCATAGAGATGGCCGTGGGATTTGGCTGTTGAAGTATTTGGCAACGAACAATGGTGAAGTTGTATTGAGCCTCGTTTGAGAATGATTTCCAACCGAGGTCGAAAGCGCGAACCCATCTGCTCTGCCCATCCAGTGGGTGAGGGTTGGTGATGGCAGGGAGTATAGATGTTTTCAGGACAACAGTAATGTTTGCTGCTGCTGACAACGTAGCCTCGCAACAGCAGCAGCAGGCTCTAGCAGCAGCAGACTGTAGTAGCAGTAGGCTGTAGCACCTGGTGAGTATGGGTGGTGAGGGCCCATCCAAGTACATTTGAGTTGCTACTGGTAACCACAACTTAACGCCATCGCCAACAGCACCGTGGCCTTGAAAAAAGAAGGCCATCACCAGAAACGTCGCCTATTATAGATAATTTTATTTCAAGGCCTAGCAGTACTTTTAACAAGTGTGTTGAGTTTGTCATTGTTGGTGATAGTTGTGCACCACTGCCAATAAAGCAACAGCATCACAAACATGACTTGTTCAAGTGCTACCCAGGCCTATTCCCTGCTTGGCTTCCAAGATTATACGGCATTGGGACTTCATTGCAACTGTATTGGTCATAGTCGTAAAAGCATGATTGCCTCTGTAGACCCCATATGTTTACAACTGTTGACACTCACTTTAATAATGCGAGGGGATGGTAGAGACTGTCATAGTCTCACTCTTGTTGCCCTATTCCCTTTTCAGTTACAAATATTTGTGCAACGGCTGGCGGTCATGTACACGTGGACTGTGCAGATGACGACGTTCAAAGATGAATATGTCATCAGCCTGGAGGCCGACTTCGAAACACACGTACGCATGATTCATAAAGCATTCACCTAGCATTCACCCTTTCCCCTTCTGAGACTTCTGCCAGCTGCATGGTGGGGATCCCGATCACCGCTGAATCTCTGAACACGCGAGTAGTTCAGCGTTATTTTTATTTAGAGAGGCGTAGTGTCGTTGTTTTTAAAGACGTACTCACCAAAGGGAACCGTAGCGACACGACCACCGCACTCTACGATAGCTGGCGCCAAACTGTGCTACACGCCTACCACATGGGCTTGTACCGATAAAAAAATGTATTTTAGTTTTTATTCTGACTCTGCTCAGATGACGTATGGATGCTTCCTTTTCCTTGGGTTGGCCATGTGTCACGCAGTCTGTGCAGGTGCATGCTTCTTCCTGGTGTTGCCCACGTGTCATTTAGTCCGTTTGTGTGTATGCTTCTTCTTCCTCGTGTTGGCCAGGTCCCCGAGCCCATCGTGACCATAGATCCACGCCAAGTGAACCTGGACGACCTGCTGCTGGGCATCAAAGATGTGATCGTGTTCAACATCACCAACCACGGCCTCATCAGGGCAGACAATGTCCAGCTGATGCTTCCGCGCCATCCCAGTCTCGTCTTCAACCAGGTGGTCGCGCACACAATGGGTGGTTCGTTTCTAGCAGTGGTTTTCACTCATTTTTCGAGGGGAGCAATTTTGCCGATAAGACATCAGAGTGAGGGCCGCCACACCGCCTGCAAGACAAAATAATGATGGCTGCTGCTCCTATTCTTTGTTGTGGTTGATGAGCTGTGCAAGCTTAATTGTTTTTGTACACTGCCACCTACTGATGTAGTCATCTTTCTTGCATTCTTCGCATTGGATCACACATATGAAACTATCAGCATGATGGTAGTAGGTTTTTACCCTTTAAACTGGTACAACCTTTATACAAGGCACCATGTTTGCAATAAATCACAACACAAGCAGTCAAAGTGCAAACAAAAAGAAAACAACTCTGAT
>JAAXLI020001426.1:36502-46688 GCA_014621495.2 Entosphenus tridentatus | reverse complement strand
TGGGTGAGTGTTTGGGTGAGTGTTTGTGTGAGTGTTTGCGTGAGTGTTTGGGTGAGTGTTTGGATGAGTGTTTGGGTGAGTGTTTGTGTGAGTGTGTCTGTCTGCTGCTGTGTCTATTTGTGGTTGGATCTGTGTGTGAGTGTGGGGAGCGGTGGTGCAGCGGTTAGCGCGGCTGCGCTACAAACCCGGTGACCCGAATTCGATTCCCGCTCACGGCCAACACCAGTGACGAGCTGGTCCTGTGCCTCCCCTAGGTCGACTCGGCCTCAAATGAGTACCTGGTGCGATGTGTAAACATCGCCACTAGGGAGACAAAGACGGTCGGACGTGGTGCAGGTCACCCACCCCTTCGTGTGCCGTGCCGGCCTTCATAGGTGCTCGCGAACAGCACTTGCCCCAACAGTCTGTTGACGTTTCGATTTAAAGCATTCGTGACTGCAGGGAGAATTATTTTATTATGTTTTATTTTTATTATTTTATTACTTCCCTTCTACGTGACTTTACCGAAAGAACCAAGAAGATGAGTCTGTTGACGGCTACACGGGGGATCTTTGTCGTTGTCTACGTGTGTGAGTCTTTCTCTCGTCCACGAGTTCGTCTTTGTCGTCTGTCATTGTGTGTACACGAATCTGAGTTCGATCCCGCTCAATGACGACCTCCCAGAGGTCGACTCAGCCTCAAATGAGCACCCTGATGCCGGGTGTAAAGTGTGAACATCAAGCCCAAGGGGAGGCAAAGGCGGCCGGGCGTGGTTGTTGATCATCTACTCCCTCGTGCTCCTTAACAACACTTGCCCCAACAGTCTGTTACAGGCTATGGGGGGCGGCGGCGGGGGGGGGGATCTGTCTTTGTTGTTGTGTGTGTGATCAATGTTGCGTGTCGTGTGGTTCGCGCGCCGCGCTACGAACCCGGCCACCCGATTCTCACGCACGGGCAACATCGTCCCGTGGCGACTGCATCGGCCCTTCATCCAGCGGTGACGTATCATGCCGGTGGACTATGAATGTGCAATTTTGTATCGTTCGATTTATTTATGCGTCTATGAAAAATTCTAGATTTGAAGCTTTCGTGACTGCAATGATTCATAGTCTTAGGTTTTTTCGGTAAAGTCACGAAGGTGAAAAAATTATAATAATAAAATAAAATAATAATAAATGAAAATAACAACATTTTATTTTATTATTATTATTATTTTCCATACGTGACTTTACCGAAAAAACCTAAGAGTACCCATGAAGAATGTGCGGTTATTCAAAACAAAATTAAAATATTTCACTTTCACTACAATTAAAAAAACAACGACCACGCCTCGTCCGCATTTCGCTCTCCATCGCCGTGAACCGTGATCTACCCACTGCTGGATGAAGGCCTCTTGCAAACCGTGTGGGCCGTTGCAGGCTGCTTGACCACACTTCACCACAGCGGGCATCGTTGGGGCTCGTAAAGGTGGGCCCTTCCCGCACGACCGGATCACACATTGCTCGCCACTGACGCTCCATCTCCGCGCGGTCGACGTCCCCACCGCCTTTCCTTCTCTCGCTGTCACTCCGCCCTTAGCCTCGACCCCGCCGAGCACCGACTGCTGATACGAATCACAATTCCGGTCTCGGAGAAATTGAAACGTCCATCGGGCTGCACCCTACGGCGAACATCGCCCCATCAACTTTGATCTCGCCGGGCACAGCGAGTGGCTGAGGGCACCGTGCTCTGGCGAGACACGTGGTGGTGGTGGATTGGGGGGGAGGTGTCACAGAATCTCAGCGGTAGCTCTGTGACGTCCACTTCCGCGGGCCGTTCTGTAACACAACACGACGGCGGGCGCTTCGTGTCGCGACGAGACGCCGATGGGGGGGAGGGGGGGGAGGGGGGGGAGGAGGGGAGGAGGGGAGGCGGTGACGGCGGAAATGACAAAAAATAAAGGAGAGAGAGAGAGAGCGAGAAAAGAGACCGTCTTTATTGTACATGTAAAACATTGAAAACGCAGTCCAATTCCATGGGTCACGCAAACAGAACGCGATAATGACGGACGTAGAAAAACCTCTCTCGAGCGATGCGCTGCGTGGGCTCAGCGCGCACGGTCATTGGCACAGCGGCGTCCCTCCAACATTGATTGATTGATTAACTAATTAATTGATGTATTTATTTATTTAATGTTTAACCGGCCACGTGTCTCAGCGGTAAAGCGAGCGGATCGCGATCGGACGGATGCGGGCTCACATTCTGGTTTGGTGGTGGAGGAGGGGGTGGATGGTTGACTCAGCACATCATCCCCTATGGGGTCGATAAAATCGATAGTACCACTTTGTGGGGGAGTGAACGGCGAGTTGTCCAATGGCGAGCCTCGACCCCCCGGCCATATGAACGTGGAATGTCCACCACTGGCTCAGCGCTGTAAACAATGCCTCAATGCTCATGTGATGCCACTGACGATTTGAATGAATGACACCGTGCCTGATGCGTGAAGCTGGTCCCGTGTTGAATATCTTCTGTGCGGTGTGAGTCTTGTTTCATTTGTCACGTCTTACTTTTATTATTTTCTCCAAAGACAATAATTTACAACGCGCGTTGTATCTTTCCGCAACTCGTATATAATGAACACAAATGATAACACGTATTTACAGACTCACTACAGTATATAAATTCAGTATACAGTACTCTTATCCTGAGAGTGCTAGGCATTATTGTAGAATGGTTTCCCTCTCGCAGTCCTTCTGCTACGGCTGCTGTTGGTTTATGACATCGATCGATGCTGCCTCTGTACGTGTGTGTGTATGTGTGTGTATGTTTGTGAATGTTTGTGTGTGTGTATGTTTGTGTGTGTATGTGTGTGTGTATGTTTGTGTGTATGCGTATGTATGCCTGTGTGTATGTACGTGTATGTGTGTGAATGTTTATGTGTACGCCTGTGTGTGTGTATGTGTGTGTATGTTTGTGTGTATGTTTGTGTGTGTGAGTGTATGTTTGTGTGTATGCCTGTGTGTACGTGTATGTGTGTGAATGTTTGTGCGTATGTGTGTGTATGTTTGTGTGTATGTACGTGTGTGTATGTTTCTGTGTGTGTATGTGTGTGTTTGTGTATGTATGTCTGTGTGTATGCACGTGTGTACGTTTGTGTGTATGTGTGAATGTTGGTGTGTATGTGTGTGTATGTTTGTGTGTATGTTTACGTGTATGTTTCTGTGTATGTACGTGTGTGTATGTTTCTGTGTGTGTATGTATGTGTATTTGTGTGTGGGGAGCGGTAGTGTAGTGCTTTAGCGCGCTGCGCTACGAACCCGGTAACTCGGGTTCGAGTCCCGCTCACGGCCAACACCGGTGACGATTATTTCACCCGGTCCTGGACCTCTCCTAGGTCGACTCAGCCTCAAATGAGTACTCGGTGCTGTGTGTAAAGATCTCCACTGGGGAGACAAAGGCGGCCGGGCGTGGTGTTTGCCACCCACCCCCTCGTGTGTCGTTCCGGCCTTCATAGGTGCTCGCTAACAGCACCTACCCCAACAGTCTGTTAGAGGCTATGGGGGAATCATTGTGTATCTTTGTGTGTTTGCGTACGTCTATGCGTGCGTATATATGTTTGTGTGCGTGTATTTTTGTGTATATGTGTGTGTGTCTGTGTACGTGACTATGTTGTGTGTACGTACGTTTTGGTGTCTTTGTGTTACGTACATAAACAAGTTTGCGTGAAGGCAGCGACTTGTCGGTTACACATCACGATGGTGCGCGAACAGCTTGGGATAATGAATTTGCTACAACGCTTGCGTCATCATCATCATCATGGTCGTCGTTGTCATCATCATACCACGACTCATCATCGTCACAGCCAGGCCATGTGGCTCAGCGGTCGTGCGAGCGGCTCGCAAAGTGGAAACTTGCGAGTTCACATCCTTGTTGGGTGGGTTGGGTGTGGATAGTGGTGAGGGTTGACTCGGCCCATAATCACTCCGGGGGTCGATAAAACGGTACCGCTTTGTGGGGAAGTCAACAGTGGTTGTCCTGTGGGATGGACTCACCCCGTCATAGAAACGTGGAATTTATACCACTGCCTGGGGGCTGTGTAAACAGGAGATGAGCACCAAATGCCGCAATGCAAGGAGATCACTTTGACATCATCAATGAAATCGCACATGTTGACGTGTAGTGCTTTAAGCTTTTTATATATCAAACAAGAACAAAACTAAATTACTGTCAGTACTGAATTTCCTATGACGCATCATTTCTTTTTCAATATCATCATCATTATTATTTTCTTGATCATCATAAAGAGTATTGTGGGCTTCATTACCACAATGTATGATGCACATTATCATCATCACGATCATAATCAGGATGATCATCATCACCACGATGATCATCATCTCGACTGTCCTTACCGTCCGCTCTGTACGCGTTAAGTGCCACTGCCGTGTGCGCTAATTCCACAGTAGATTCGTACAACCGCACACGCGTTCAGAACGCTCGCGTGAACCGCGTTAACGATGTCCATTTCCCCACGTGTCTCTCAACACCCCCTCCCTCTCCCTCCTCCTCCGCGCGGGCCGCGAACTCGATGCGAGAGTGGAGAGGGTGACAATAACATCAGAGGCGCGATGAACGGTGTCCTTACCGAGGTCCGAATAAAGATCTCAATCCGATTGTTTTTGGGTGGTGGCGGATATCCGCGCAAGGACCACACACAGAGGGATGCTGCTGCTTCAGTGATTAGAATCTTTCCGCGGGCACAAAACGTTGTTGGTGGTGGTGTTGTTGTTGTCGGTAAGGTTACAAACCAACCCCCTCTAGTTCCCGATCAGTGCGGCTGCAGCAGGGGTCGACAACTGGCGTCTCCGCAGACGCACGCGGCTCTTTGAGGACCGGCATCGTGTCAAGGTCATTTTTTGAGGACCGCGCCGTCTCATATTCACGTACATTGCGGCTCTTGACATTTTTTTTATCGGATTTTCAAATAAATAAATAAAAAACGGGCTCTTCTTGTTGTTATTTCGGTTGCCAACCCCTAGGCTAGAGGATGCTCGCAGTGACCGCGGAGCAAATCGCGTTTAGCGGTGCCGTGTCCAGCCCACGATGTGTGGCTTTCCGCAACCCCCATCCCGATCATAGAGGGCATTGAGAGAGAGAGAGAGATAGTGGAGATGGATCAGAGTGGGGTGGGTGGGCATCTGAATTTTGTAGACACATTCGTAACCCCGAAATCATCTCTCTACAGCCTCGTGCCAGGACACACGTTAATCACAATTGTTCGTAATTCATGAACAAGTTGTTGTAGTGTTACGTCCGTGAAATATATAATTGAGCAAGTTACAGTACAGTTAACAGGCGCTTTTGAGAGATATATTTTTTTATCTATACCCGCACATGATGTATGATGTAAATGCGTTTTTAGGTTCATATCACGACCGCCCAATGGGGTGGGCAGGGGGTCTCGACATCCAGCAGTGGATTGTCGTGGTGCAGAGGGTAGTTGTCTGTGCTGAGCGAGGCAATCTCCCTCTGCCTGCTGCCAGCAGAGAAACCCAACGGAACGCAACATCTGCAATAAGCCGTGACATGTGTTTTGATTCTCACATCTCAAATAAATACGTGGCTTATGAAACAACAATGATATTTTGACTTAAAGCTTTCGTGACTGCGGGGATTCATTTTCTTTGGGTCTTTCGGTAAAGTCACGTAGAAAGGTTCAAATTAATACAAAATAAAATTAACAAAAAGCGGTTTGCTTTTAGCAGCTTTCCCCATAATGTTTTCCTTCCCATGACTATCGCTTGCGTTGTGATCGAAACGTCGTAGTTTTTTGTCTATTTTACTTTTATTAATTTGAACCTATTTACGTGACTTTACCGAAGGCCCAAAGAAAACAATAATATTCTTATTAAAGAAATGGAACGACAATTAAACACGTTTTAAAAAAAAGAGGAATATCTCGAAACGGTTACGGTAATTAACCAGCAACACTGTGATGAACTTTTTTTGTCTATATATAGAAAAAAATATATATTATGGTCCCATCTGACGTTCAGTTTCATTCCGATTTGTGGCGAAATTTCCCATCTCCCCCACACAGCCCCCCCCCCTTGACCCCCCTTGACCCCCCCTTGCTCCCCCCGAGCCCCGCCCCCAGGAATGCGGCGCGCTCTGTCCCCTCCCCCTACGCGCCATTATTGCGCAATAGCCGCAATATTTCGCCAAAATCAGAAAGGAATCCTCGCTCAGTAAACTTTCTGTGTTTCTAAAGAGCGAGACAGAGAGAGCACAGTTTGACGTGAAAGCCACGATAAATATATATATTTTAAACAAAATAAAAAATAAATTTGGACCAAGATAAATTAAAGGAGATTGAGAGGCGCTGGTGGTCAGACTGTGTGAATGACAGTCGTGACGTCACGGCCTATTGCTGCTGATGCTGCTGCTTAGAAAAAAGTGTTCTTTAAATTATTAATCGACGCCGAACACGTACAACGAATTCAATAACTTAAAGTCATTTATACAGCGCTTATTTAATCGACGATCCGTCTCACTTCAATTTAATTGAACTAAGAAAGATAACAATGAGACAGCGAAGTGACAATAATTGTAGTCATTATAGTAATAGTACAGATAAAAGTGCGTCGAGGCTTGGGTAAAGTCTGAACTGCTTCGCGCGCGTCACGATCACACCCCCCCCTCTCGTCACCCTCCCTTCCACCTCCCTCCCTTCCACCTCTCTCCCCTCCACTTCCTCCTCCCCATGCAGTCACTCTTGGGCAAGAAAGATCGAGATCACCATCATCATCATCACCACCACCATCATCATCCCGTGGATCAGAGTCAGGCTCAAAGTGGAAACGCGATAACGCTCTTGAGTCGAACGACACGCGGCACGTGTTCCGCACGACTTTGTCTGCGTGCAATGCATCGTAGGGATATCGCTACGAATATCGTGAATGGAGTCCAGCGTTTGTCCTTCGATTTGTGCCGTTCGTTACGCGTTCAACCTTTTCGCGCAGTCAACGGGGAGGTGGGGGGCAGGGGGCGTGGGGGTCAGCGACAAAATCACATTTGTGCCGAGTTCAGCCGGAGCGGAAATGTTCCTGACCACCTCGTTCTACCTCCTCCATCATCATCATCACCACCACCACCACCTCATCTCCATCGCTACAAAGGAACTCCAGCACGACTACTCCTGGCGTTCGGTGGCAGAACTCGGTGGGCGGTTGATTGGTGGCCCTTGATTGGTGGCCGTTGATTGGTGGCCCTTGATTGGTGGCCGTTGATTGGTGGGTGACGGCTGATTGGTGGGTGGCCGCTGAATCGTTGGTGGCCGAGGTCTCGCCGGCGGCCTCTTAGAGACCCAGGGCGGCCGCGTGCTTGCGAGCTTTGAGTCGCAGGTCAGCGATGCTCGAGTTCTTGGTACTCGTTTTAGCGGCCGCGGCGGCGGCGGCCACAGCCGAGGCGGAGTCGGCGATGCTGGCGAGTGAGGGCAGCCCGAAGGGAGGCGGCGGGAACATCATGTAGGGAGCGTGTGCGGCCAGGTGCGAGTGGAGGTGGTGGTGTGCATGGGCAGCCACTCCCTCCAATTGCAATTGCGCCTGTACCTTCATCAGGGGGGGGGAGGGAGGAGGGAGAGAAGCGGTGGCAACGTTGTTGTTGTTGTTGTTGGCAGGCTGTAACTTTCGCACGGTCCGGTTGCACGCGATTGGATCGCTCGCACGCCGTCGCCTCTGCAACCCGTCGCGGAGCAATTGCGCGGTGCAGCGTTGGAACGACTTTTAATTTCAATTGTAAGAACGAGGGCGATAGCTTCCGCCGGCAGGAGCGTGAGCGAGCTATTGCAGGGCTGCGCCCTCACCTTGATGCGAGTCGATGTGTGTGAGTGTGGGGAGCGGTGGGTGTAGTGGTTAGCACTACGCTGCGCTACGAACCCGGCGTCCAGAGTTCGATTCCCGCTCACGGCCAACACCGGTGACGATTATTTGAACCGGTCCTGGGCTTCCCCCATGGTCGACTCAGCCTCAAATGAGTGCCCGGTGCGGTTGTGTAAATATCGCCAATAGGGAGACAAAGACGGCCGGGCGCGGTGCTGGCCACCCACCCCCTCGTGTGCCGTCCCGGCCTTCATAGGCGCTCGCTAACAGCATTTGCCCCAACAGTCTGTCAAGGCCACACGGGGGATTTTTGTCTTTGTGTGTGTGTCTGTAGACGTGTTCCGTGTGTGTGTGTGTACACGTGTGTGTGTGTACACGTGTTCTGTGTGTGTGTACACGTGTGTGTGTATACACCTGTTCTGTGTGTGTGTGTACACGTGTTCCGTGTGTGTGTGTACACGTGTTCTGTGTGTGTACATGTGTTCTGTGTGTGTGTGTACACATGTTCTGTGTGTGTGTGTACACATGTTTTGTGTGTGTGTGTACACGTGTTCTGTGTGTGTGTGTACACGTGTTGTGTGTGTGTGTGTGTACACGTGTTCCGTGTGTGTGTGATCCGTGTTCCGTGTTCTGTGTGTGTGTACACGTGTTGTGTGTGTGTACACGTGTTCCGTGTGTGTAGGGTTACCTGTTGGAAGGGCATTCTCAGAGCGCCCATGTTGACGTAGGGGGCCACGCGGCACGCCTCCAGGTGACTCGTGGTGCCGATCAGGACTCCTGGGCGACAGGCGGTAAACACTAATAATAATAAACAAATATATCACGCACACACTCCCGATTGTTCATGCAGGAGAACGTGGGTTGTGGCAGTAAACACGAATAATAATAAACAAATTTATCACACACACTCACACGCTCCCGATTGTTCATGCAGGAGAACGTGGTTTCGATTCCGACGCCTGCTATATATTGGGAGTTTGCGTGTCTCTCTCTCTTTTATCATCATCACAGTGGCTAGGAGATGTTAACTACTTCTCCTGGTATACAGGAGGGTAAAGGGGTTCGATCCAGATCCTGACGCCTGCTATATATTGGGAGTTTGCGTGTCTCTCTCTCGTCATCATCATCATCACGGTGGCTAATAAATGTTAACTCCTCCTGGTATACAGGAGGTCGTGGGTTCGAACCCGGCCCTGACGCCTGCTATATATTTGGAGTGTGTGTGTCTTTCTCTCTCTCATCATCATCACGGTAGGTAGGAGATGTTAACTCCCTCTCCTGATATAGAGGAGGTCGTGGGTTCTCCGATTTTTTTCCTCCACGTTTAGCGTATTTCGCTGCTATAAATTTCCATATAATGACAAACCACTTCGTTGGGTTATCATTTGTGGCGTGGTCGCTTCTGAAAAGAGCCATATTGCTCGGTGGGCCTTACCTGGTAAAATACACTTTCGTCAATAACAACAATAATGTGACCTTAAAATAAAAAAAAATATATATAACGGGCAACGTTTCGGGCAATGGTCCTTAATGGCATAGACAAAGGCCAGAGAGACGAAGTGGATGAGTGTTAGAGACTGCATTCTACACCGTACGAAGATCTGATAGGAATAACATATTAATGTATTTTTCTCTCCCAATTTTTTAATTGGCATATTAATAGCTGCCTATTGGTAGCAGTTCTGACGTGGTAGTTTTTTGCGTGGCGGTGATACTGACGATGCTCGTTAGGTACCTAGAAAAGACTCGCTGAGTCTGAGGACTCGATTTCAGGAAGCAGGGGGAGGGGGTCCTTGCTACATTGCGATGTTATATAACTGACCCCATTCATTCCATCACCAATGAGAGTTTGGTGGTGTCTGCGTGGGAGAAGACGGGATAAGCCCAGAGACAACCCAGCACCTGGCTGCTGCATGTGGGAGGGTTGTTTCACTTTTCAGTTTCATTTATTAGGTATCGCCCTGTGAGCCATGCGGCTCTTGACTCGGGTGCAACCGCAACAAACAAAACATGAACATCTTAAAGTGACTACGAGCAACAGAAAATTTCAGGAAAAAACAGCAAAGTTTCGGGGTGGGGTGGGATAGACGCTAATCAGCGCCGTCACCTGGCCACACCTCACAGGCACGAACCTACAACACCTGGCAAGCACCGGTACGAATCGTGTCCGAGCGAAAGCGATATCGTGGCAGCCGTGAAAAAATACTTGACAGGCGACCCGCGCGCCTAATGAATTATCAGCGATCACAATTAAAAACTAAAACTTAAAAAAAAAATGTTTTTATCAGGTAAAGCCTACCCACCTATACAGCTCTTTTTCAGAAGCGACCTGGCCACAAATGATAGCT
>JAAXLI020001426.1:23515-35530 GCA_014621495.2 Entosphenus tridentatus | reverse complement strand
CACAGACAGACACAGACACGAATACACAAACAGACACACGCACAGACAGACACAGACACGAATACACAAACAGACACAGACAGCACAGGCACGAACACACAGACAAACAGACAGATACACACACAGACACACAAAAGTAAAACTGACTGCCATGCAAATACACGACACTACATACATACAAAGATCACCCGTATAGCCTTAACACACTGTTGGGGCAAGTGCTGCTCGCGGGCACCTATGAAGGCCAACACGGCACACACACCGCACCAGGTACTCATTTGAGTCTGAGTCGACCTAGGGGAGGACCGGTTACACAGACACACGCATAGACACACGCGCAGACACACAGATAAAGATAAAGTTCCCCCGTATAGCGTTAACATACTGTAGGGGCAAGTGCTGTTAGCGAGCACCTATATACAGACACACACATATAGACACACGCGCACACACATATAGACACACGCGCAGACACACAGATAAAGATAAAAATCCCCCGTATAGCCGTAACATACTATAGGGCCAAGTGCTGTTAGCGAGCACCTATATATATAGACACACATATATAGACACACGCACATATACACACACACACACACGCACATATACACACGCACATAGACACACGCGCGCGCACACACACACACAGACAAAGATCCTCCGTATAGCCTTAACATACTGTAGGGGCAAGTGCTGTTAGCGAGCACCTATATATAGACACACGCACACACGCATATACACACACACATAGACACACGCGCGCACACACACACACAGACAATTACCTTTATGCATCTGATTCTCCTGCTTCCTGCACTTGGCGCGCCTGTTCTGGAACCAGACCTGGGACACGCGCCACAAGAGTAGACAATGAACCCGCCTCGATCACCCAACCCCCCCACCCAACTCCTCGCCCGCCTTAAATCAGATCGAATCAAACGCGCGCCCCTAAGTATCCCCGAATAAATAAATCAGACATTATCATGCGCGCTCGGGTTGGGCATATATCAATGCTGGCGCGGCATGCGGGCTTGTGTTAATCACACGAGAGACTTTAATCAATAATGCATGCCGCTGCTGGCTTTATTGATGCCGACCGACCGCCTCATCCCGCGTACATTGAGCGATGCAATTTGAAAGCGCCTGACATTTACGCAGAAGAGCGGCCGCGGTGTTCCCATTGTTGAGGCGTTCCGAAGCCGACACGAGCGGGCAATGCGACCCGATTGAAGGGGGGTTAGGGGCCGGTGTAGGCTCTTGAATTTTTTTGGTAATTTTTTTTTCTTGAACAATTTTTCGTTTTGTATTTTTGTTTGTTTGTTTGCCAGATGTAAGGCCAGCTCGGAGCTAGGCGTAGCTTTTTTTTTTTAGAAGCGAACTGGTTGAACACAAATGGTGGTTCAACGAAGTGGCTTATCATTTATGGGGGAACATTTATCGCAACGCGTGGTGTTCATTCTAAATGTGGAGTGGGGGTGAGGGGGGGAGACCCCAGGAGGACCCGGAGAAAAATTCACGCCACCACGGGGAGAGCGAAACATCCAGACTCCAAAATATACTTAATTAATTAAAATATACAGCAGCAGGTGCCAGGGTCGGGATCGAACCCACGACCTCCTGCATACCAGGCGAGGTAGTTAACATCTCGTTACCGTGGTGAGGGGTGAGCGTGGTGGTGTTATTGGTGGTAGGTAGGGCTGGTAGTAGTCGTGGTAGTGCTAGCGATAGTGTTATTATGCAAGGTTGGTAGTCGGGTTTGAGTGGTGGTGCTAGCGGGCCTTCGCGAGTGACTGTCATGGGCCCTGCTGTCGGGAATTAAATGGGGCCCCTCTGCAATTCCTCACCGCCCCCTTACCCCCCCCCCCATCCCTCCTCGACACTCTGGGCCCCGGCGCAGTTGCACTGCCTGCACACTCGACAGCTCCTCCACGGCACGGGGCATGACCTTCGTGAAACGTGATCACTCACTCGCCCCCATCCCCCTCTCATCCTCCCACCCCTCACGCACCCCCCTCCACCCCCCCCCCTCCACCCCCACCCCCTCCACCCCCACCCGCTAAAAGTTGATTAAAAATGTACGAGTCGACGGTTGCTGCTGCTGCTGCCGATGATGATGATTGTCGCCGTGGCACGGCAGATATCCAAATAATTGTTGTTATTTGGTTGTTGTTGTTGTTGTTGCTGCTTGGTTGTTGTTATTTTGAATATCGGCTCGCTCCGATGGGAAATATTCGTTCGCGATGTATGATGGGAAAACGTCGCCATGATCATGGTGATGATGATGATGATGATTTAGGCGAAGATGCCGATGATGTTGCGTGATCGTGAACACGCGCTTCGTGTAGCATCGCACGCAGCGTCGACGATTATGATGATGATGATGTTGGTGATGGTTCCATGCTTCTGCTACTGATGATGACTTTGAAGCTGCTGATGACACTGCTGTCGCTGCTAATGATCTTACACTGCCAATGATGATACTGCTAATGATAATTGCTGCTGCTGCTGCTGATGATGCTGATGATAATTGCTGCTGCTGATGATGCTGATGATAATTGCTGCTGATGATGATGCTGATGATAATTGTCGCTGCTGATGATGATGCTGATGACACTGCTGTCGCTGCTAATGACCTTACACTGCCAATTATGATACTGCTAATGATAATTGCTGCTGCTGATGATGATGCTGATGATGATGCTAATGATAGTTGCTGCTGCTGCTGATGATGCTGATGATGCTGATTGATGCTGATGATGCTGATTAATCCTGATGACGCTGATGATGATGCTGATGATGCTGCTGCTGCTGATGATGATGATGTTGCTGATGATGCTGATGCTGATGATGATGCTGACTGTACCTGCACTCGAGCCTCGGACAGTCCGAGCCTCTGGCTCAGCTCCTCCCGCATGAACGCGTCGGGGTAGTGCGTCTCGTCGAATAGACGTTCCAGCTCATTGAGCTGCTCCAGGGTGAAGTTGGTGCGACTGCGGCGCTGCTTGAGCTTCGCTTGGCCCTCCTCCTCCTCGGCCCTGGACTCCTCCCGCCGCTCCTTCGAGTCTGAGAGAGACGGGGGAGTGGGAGAGTGTGAGAGAGACGGGGGAGTGGGAGAGTGTGAGAGAGACGGGGGAGTGGGAGAGTGTGAGAGAGACGGGGGAGTAAGATAGATGGGAGAGTGGGAGAGATGGGAGAGTGGGAGAGTGAGAGACGGGGGAGCAAGAGAGACGGGGGAGTGGGAGAGTGTGAGAGAGAGACGAGTCCGGGCGTGAAGCGGGGAGATTGTAGGCGTGAAAGATTCGTGCAGTGGCACCCCCCCCACTTCCCTGCTTACGAGTGACGACATCGGGGTGACTTTCACGTGCAAGTTGTGAGCCGCTGTGCGCCGAAATGTGTCTAGCAATGTCCCGTGGCGGGACTCGAACCACGTTGCCTGTGAGCTCAGTGGCGATGGAGTCCAGCGACAAGGCACCGTGAAAATGCGCGGCCAAGTCAAGGGAGACTTTGCCTAAATCTCAACGGAAGCTAAGCAGGTTTGAGCCTGCTGGGTAGTTGAACGCTTTACCCAGAATACCAGGTACTATCGGCTCGGGCTGAGAGGTGGACAGGACAGGGCAGTACAGCAGCGGATTCGTGAATCTATCCGCGCGGATCTTTAAGTGTGTGTGTGTCTCTCTCTCTCTCTCTGGGGTTTGTTCCCGCAATTTCCCTTATCCCTCCCGTAAGAAAGCAAACTCCCAATTATTATTTGATGGAATTGGACAAATATCCCCAATGTGGGAGCGGGACACCCTCGTAAACATACGAGACTCATCAGGGAAGTTTTTTTTAACTTCTTCTTCTGAATAAATGAACAAGAGAAGCCGCGCGTATAATGTACCAACGAGCTATTGATCTCGATATTTCAAGAGCCACAAATGCACCGCGTGGTGAAAACGAGACACGGTGGTCCCTTAATAAATAACTGGCCACGAAGCGGCGCTGAAAGAGACGCAGATGTGCCGGACCCACTGATATCGACGGACACTACGAACAGCGATTGTACGATACGATCTGCCCCGTGCATTCTAACCGTGATGCTATCAGGTGAACGGTAGGGTAGCGGTTAGCGCTACGCTGCGCTACGAACCCGGCGACTCGAGTTCGATTCCCGCTCACGGCCCAACACCGGTGACGATCATCTGAGCCGGTCATGGGTCTCCCCTAGGTCGACTCGGCTTCAAATGAGTACCTGGTGCAATATGTGAACATCGCCACTGGGGAGACAAAGGCGGTCGGGCGTGGTACTGACCACCTACCCCCTCGTGTACCGTTCCGGCCTTCATAGGTGCTCGCTAACAGCACTTGACCCAACAGCATGTTAAGGCTATACGGGGGATCTTTGTCTTTGTCTTTGTGTGTGTGCGTCTTTGTTGGGGAGCGGTAGTTGTAGTGGTTCGCGCGCTCCGCTACGACCCTGGCGACGCGGGTTCGATTCCCACTCACGGCCAACACCGGTGATGATTATCTGAACCGGTCCTGGGCCTCCCCTAGGTCGACTCGGCCTCAAAAGATGATGCAACCGAGCAGGTGGCTCAGCGGGTCGAGCAAGCGGAATCGCAATCTGAAGGTTGCGAGCTCGCACCCTCGTTTTGTGGGTTAACTCAGCCCATCATCCTTCCGGGACCGATAAAATAAAACTACCCCTTTGTAAGTTTTGTTAACAACGGTGCATCTCCTGTCGATAGACTCGCTCCTCACCAGAGGAATGTGGACTTTCCACCACTGAGCTCTGTAGGGCTGGAATCAACGGATGATCATTTGAGCAGGACATTGCTTCCGCCTCTGCGTGCGTGTACTGCATTGTGTCTGCTGTCAATCTTTAATTGAAATGCAATCGTATATTGATAATTAATCAGAAACTATCCCCAGCCACGGGGCGTCAATTAACATCAATGGGAGAACCACGTGATATCGCTCCAATTAAGTTATTGAATTAGAGTTAAACGCGTGTAATTTATAGCCCACTAATTAATAGACTGTTATCATTTCTCGATAAATCTTGACTTAAAGCTTTCGTGACTGCAAGCATTCATATTCTTTGGGTCTTTCGGTAAAGTCACGTGGATAGGTTCAAATTAATAAAAAATAAAATAAGCAAAAAACTACAACGTTTCGATCGCAACCCATGGCACCTGGATCTGTTCCTTGACCGCCTGCCAGCGTGCTTTTGACACTTCACGTGCCCTCAACGTGCACGTAGCCTGGCACAAGCGCCGTGATGACGTCACCTCTACTTAGTGGCGAATGGAGGTTGTTGTTGTTGTTTCTGGGGTGCGGTAGTGCAGCGGTGAGCGCGTTGCGCTACGAACCCCGCGACCCGAGTTCTAATCCCGCTCACGACCAACATAGGTGACGAATTTTTCAAGCGGTAGCTGGGACTCCGCTAGGTCGACTCAGCCCTAAACGAGCACCGAATACGCTACGTAAACATCAGCACTGGGGAGACAAAGGCGGCGCGCGTGGTGCTGGCCACCTACCCCCTCGTGTGCCGTGCCGGCTTTCATAGGTACTCGCAAACAGCACTTGCCGAAACACTCGTTTAAGGCTACACGGGGGATATTTGCTTTTCATGAACTGTTATAGCGTGTATGTGTGCGAGTGTCCACACACTTCATACACAAACTTGCTGTGCATTTTTTTAAAATGTGTACGACATCACACTCACTCACCGCACTGCAGGTCACAACAACAGACTCACTCACCGACCAACTCGCTCACCCACTCACTCACCCACCTACTCGTTATCGATTACAACTTTGATAACGGTGCCGTGTGTTGCAGGCCGCTCTGGCGGTTCGGGCCTCTGTCCGTATTTCTTTTAAATGTCGATTGAAAACGAATTCCTTAAGAACTCCTTTTGGTGGTTAGTTTGTTGTCCTTCCCTTGGCTACGTACGGTGCGAAAGACGTTCAACATACGTACGTGTGTGTGTGTGTGTACGACACACGCAGTGAGTATTCAGATGATCCTTCTCTTCCTTGGGCGGCTACGCGTGCATTTGCCACGGAGGTATACTTGATGTGGTGTGCCGGGAGAAGACATTTTTCGGAGCTCAGTCTTCAAGAGCTCCGACTTGAAATAAATCCCTGATGTAGAAATGGGGGAGCGGTAATGATCCACCAACTCTACCCTTCGGGATTATTCGATACAGTGTCACGATTGCGTTTAATTACGTGCCATGAAGGACCATTGCCCGAAACGTCGCCAATATATTTCCCCCCCCCACCCTTCTTAAGGCCACGGTTATTGACGTATGTGATGTTTTGTTGTTGTTGTTAACAATTATGACCGAGATCAATAAAATTGTATATTTGAAACGTCCCAATGCATCTCAATTCGCACGCGTGATTCTCCTTCGCGAACTTGGTATGCGACAACTTGCAACCTGCACGCGTTCCGTGCTCATCCGCCCAGCATTGTTGTAAATCGCAAATCCACTGACTCGCTCCATTCGGAGAGGCGTCATCCAGCGGTGGAGTGAACATGGTGCATGATGATGATGATGATGATGTTGAAGATGATGATGACGAGAAAGCAATCTCAATTTCTACTTTTTTGTTTTTTCGGTAAAGTCACGTAGGTAAAAAATAAAAGAAATTAAGATGAAACAACTCAATTTAATAATTATTAATTTACATTTAAATAAAAACAACTAAATTAAAGAATTATTTAAGTTTGCTGTCTATATTCAAATAAAAAGTAAATAAATATTAAATCCAGCTTCACATTTAATATTTATTAAATGTATTTGTTTTTATTTAAATGTAAATTAAATAATTATTTTGTTTAGCTTTTTCATTTTAATTAATAAAAAATATTTAATTGAAATGAAAAAAAATTATTTAGTTGTTTTCATTTAAAAAAATTTTTACCTACGTGACTTTACCGAAAAAAACTAAAAGTATGGATCCTTGCAGTCACGAAAACTTCAAATCTAGAATCAATCTCACTTTGACTTTGTGTGACGTCACGTGTCCACGGGAGATGGCTACGGCTGGGATACGCGTTCATCCAGCGGTGGAGTGACCCTGACTGATAACATAAATCTATCGCTAACCCTTCGTGGCATTTCCTCCTTCATCTGTCCCCCTCCCCCACCCCGAATAACGTCGCCTACCGACTTCACGCCGTCACCTACACACCCAACGCGTTTCGTTAGCAGCGTCGACTACGCGACAAAGGCACAGGCGCAGCCCTGCAATCGCCTCGCCCACGCCCCTGCTGTCGGAAAGGGTCTCCCACCTCGAGGTAGCTCCCACAGAGAGCTTCGCCAAGATTGTGTTCTCGGCCCGCTCTTCCCGCACCGGCTATAGACGTCTCGGGGGAAGACGACGGTCATGATGATCTATTCTTGCCCGTGGCAGCAGCGGTGCTGTTCTGGATATTGATGCGAATTTCGAGGGGTCTGCTGCTCATCCACGACGAAAGGGGCTACAGGAGTTAGGAGTTGCCTACGTGTGTCCGTTCCTCCTCCTCCTCCGTTGAAGGGGTGCAGACTTTACCGCGGTGTACTCATCTTGGTGCCCCGAGCATGAAGAAGAATATGAAGAATTGTAAGTAGAGGCCGACCGAAATTGGGTTTCGGTTTCGGCGCCGAAAGTTGGCAAATGGTCTCTTTCGGCAAATTTTCGATTTTGGCCGAAAGTCATTTTTTTACTTTCGGCAAACTTTCGATTTTGGCCGAAAGTCAATTTTTAACTTTCGGCAAACTTTCGCTTTCGGTCATAACCAGAAATTAAGTTTCGGTCGGCCTCTAATTGTAAGATGCCCACACTTTACCCCACCGCACGTACCGGCTGCTATGGGTATTTGGAAACTCTGCAACGACCATTTGTTTCCACTGGCGCGCCGTGAGATCGAAACTGACCGGCGACACTCGGGGCTGCGAGTCCAGCGTGCTGCCCATCCACGGCGACATGACGTATGAACTTCTATCGCACCGTACGTAGCACGGTTGGCTACGTACGGCCGCGAAAGAAGTTCAGTTCAACATACGTGGTGATGATGATGATGGTGGCGGTATGGACATCTCATAAACACCAAACTGAGGGCATGGGTTTGACGTGGCGCACGATTCGTCACTCACAAGAAATTATAATATTTTAATTTTAAAGCTATAAACTATTCTTTGGGTCTTTCGGTAAAGTCACGTAGATAGGTTCCCAGAAAATAACAACACCTAAAAATAACATAACATAACCTATCTACGTGACTTTACCAAAAGACCCAAAGAATATTAATTCCTGCAGTCACGAAAGCTTGAAGTCAAGATCTATAAACTATTTTTATGTCACCAGGTAAGGCCCTACCGAGCTATAAAGCTCTTCTTTCAGAGCTACCTACCTTATCACTCAACGAAGAGACTTATCATCACGTGAAAATGTAACAGTAAACAATTACTCGCAACGCATGTTGGTTCTAAATGTGCAGAAAAAATCGGAGGACTCGGAGAAAAATTCACGCGACCACGGGGCGAAAACGCAAACTCCAAATATACAGCAGCAGGCGTCAGGGTCGGGATCGAACCCACGACCTCCTGTACACCAGGCGAGGTAGTTAACATCTCCTAGCCAGCAAGGCGCCCCAACCACCTCAAAACTTTGTTCCTGCACCTCGAAATATACGCCAGTAATCACGATTATCCGTAAGTCTGAGTCTCCACATGCAAATCTATCAGTTTATATGTACGCCTATGAGTCTCTAAGTCTAACAGTAGCTATGCGAGTCTATGAGTTTCTGTGTAAGTCGATGGGTCTATCGGCAAGTCCATGAGTCTACACAGGGGGGACTTTAGTATTGTGTGTAGGCCGTGTAAGGACAACTGCTGTCATTGGTCTTTGTGTGTGTACGATGTGTATACATTATATATGTGCAGTATAAACACGTGGAGCGGTGGCGAAGTGGTTCAGCGCACGTGGCGACGAACCTGTTGTAGCGGCCTTCACAGCTGCTACGCACACAGCACTTGCCCCAGACACTGACAAAGGGGCTTTGGAGGGGTGGTGGAAGGGTCCTTTGTTCTACACGCCAAGACAAAGACCCCCCACTAACAGCACTTGCCCCTGCGGTCTCTACTATTTGACGATCGACTGCACAGGGAAAGTGCTCTCTACTAAAGACTGTCGTGATATAGACTGTCACAGGGGTTAGGGGGACTGTCAGTGGTCTTTGCAGAGCCTGGAGGGGCAGGGTGAACACACACACACACACGCGTGTGTGTGTCTACAGACGCGGGGTTATTTTCGACATCAGATCCTTACCCCCCCCCAACCCCGTTTAGTATCCGCGGTGGGGCGGGGGGGGGTGGTCCCTAGGGGAGTGAGGTATCCTGGTAACAAGGGTGTGTAGAAGGATGGACCCCCTCTAACCCACCTCCTCCTCCCCCCCTAAAACTCTATCATTGCGACTCTCCTCGCATTCCTGTGATATTCGTCGCGTTACTGCACTCAACAATGCATTGCCGGGCAAGCCACTGGCAGAATTGTTCCCAACGCGAAGCCCGACTCTGCTGCTGTTGATGGGAAACTGAATGTTGAAGCCTGTTTCAGAGTTGTGCTTGGACTGAACGGCTGAGTGGCTGATGGTATGTGTCCAAAAAAAACCGATTACTTTTAAGTGTTATCGCGTGACGACGATCACGCTGCTGTGTGTCCGTGTGTCCGTGTGCGTCTTTATGGCTGCAGGTACTGTGTGTGTGTGTCTGTGTGTCATTATGTTTGTAATCGTGTGTGTGTGTGTGTGTCATTATGTTTGTAATCGTGTGTGTGTGTGGGGAGCGGTAGTGTAGCGGTTAGCGCGCTGCGCTACGAACTCGTGTCCCGTGCCAGTCTTCATAGGTGCTCGCTAACAGCACTTGCCCCAATAGTCTGCTCAGGCTATACGGGGGATCTTTGTCTTTGTAATCGTGTGTGCACTACGCGTGCGTACTATGCGTGCATGCATTGTGAATGTTGTGATTGTGGGTATAATTGTGCGATTATTTTCACGCGCGTGCGCTCTGTGTGCAACTGAGATTGTGTGCGATGTGTGTGTGCTACTAAGATTGTGATTTGTGTCTTTGTTCGTGAACAGCACTTGCCACAAAAGTGTACGCGGCTACACGGGCGATCTTTGTCTTGAGTGCCGTTGTTTGTTCCCTGTGTGTAGGCCTCGGCAAGGTAAGGTAAAAGTGTAAAAACAACGAGCCTACCTTTACCCTACCTTTTACCTTACCACAATACGATCACTCTACCCTACCTTTTACCCTTTAGCAGGTAAGATAAAAGGTAAAAAGCAACGAGCCTACCTTTTACCCTACCTTTTACCTTACCCCTTGGCATGTCGACACCTTTACCCTTTACCTTTACCTTTTTACCCGGTAAAAAGGGTACAATTACCTTACCTTGCCGAGGTCTACCTGTGTGTGTAGTAGTCGTGTGCGGGGAGCTGTCGTGTAGTGGTTCGCCAACTGCGCTACGAAAATGAGAATCCGAGTTCCATTACCGATCACGTCTAACTCACTCACCAACACCAGTAGCGAATATCCGAACGGGTCCTGCGCCTCCCCCCTAGCTCGACCGCGGTGCGCTGTGTAAATATTGGCACGAGGGAGGTCAGGGCAAATAAACTGAATATTTAAAAACAACTAAATCATGTTACAAATCTACACTGAATTTAGCAATATTTAAAAAAGACGTAAAAATTTACAAGGATAAGGAAGGCCGGAAGGTGACAGGCAAATATAGAAGCGACGGAGAAAACCTCGCAACATTGAATGCAATGTTATAACAACGACAATGTTATAACAACGACAATGTTATAACAACGACAATGTTATAACAACGACAATGATATAACAATGACAATGTTATAACAACGACAATGTTATAACAACGACAATGTTATAACAACGACAATGTTATAACAACAATGATAATGATGCTCTACTCACGGTGCGCAGTGAAACGTAAACAAATTGTCTTCACGCGGGCGAGTAGACACGAAATCTTAAACTACGCTGCGCGATTCGTTTAATTGGGCACTCCACCCAGCCCCTAGAGCGCCGTGCGTCCTTAATAGGAGCTCGCTAACAGCACATTGCCCCTAAACTGTGTCAGGTGAGTAGGTTGGGATGTACAACTAAATCACAGAGTGAGTGATATCCTAGCTTACCACCAAGATGTTATCATCAATGTATGAGTGCACACACATGGGGAGCGGTGGTGCAGCAGTTAGCGCTGCACCGCGCTCCGCACCCGGCTACCCGAGTTCGATTCTCGCTCACGGCCACCAATAATCAGTGGCGGATATCTGAACCAGTCCTGGGCCTCCCCTAGATCGACTCAGCCTCAATTCGAGTACCTGGTGCGATGTGTAAACATCGTCACTGGGGAGACAAAGGCGGCCGGGTGTAGTACTGGCCTCATACCCCCTCGTGTGCCGTTCCGGCCTTGACTGGTTCTACCCCCTAACAGCACTTGCCCCAACAGTTTGTTAAGGCTACATGGGGGATCTTTGTTTTTTTGTATGCACAGTATGCATGCACTTTCCATCCACTGCTGTATGAAGTCCTCCGACACGCCGTTTCGGCCATCGTGCTTTTTTGACCATACTTCACCCCTCTGGTAAGTGCAGGTTGGCGAATCGGGTAGTAGGAGACAGGGGGGTTGCCCAGGAGCGCTTCAGACGTCACTCTGGACATGTGTGATCAAGAGCTTCATAGCTCATCGGATTCCTCCGGTACGAATCAATCTTCTGATTCACTCGCCACTGATTTTAGCCGGTAATTAAACTAACCACTGCACCACCGCTCCTCCCACTGTGTGTGTGTGGTTTGTACAACACGTGTGTGTGTGTGTGGTTTATACAACACGTGTGTGTGTGTGTGTTTATACAACGTGTGTGTGTGTGTGGTTTATACAACACGTGTGTGTGTGTGGTTTATACAACACGTGTGTGTGTGTGGTTTATACAACACGTGTGTGTGTGTGGTTT
>JAAXLI020001426.1:1220-12445 GCA_014621495.2 Entosphenus tridentatus | reverse complement strand
ACACACACACACAGTCCATAGGACAGTCAGATAGAAACACACCCGGACAATCGATTGGAATGACATACATACACACACACACACAGACACACACACACAGTCCATAGGACAGTCAGATAGAAACACACCCGGACAATTGATTGGAATGACATACACACACACACAGACACACACACACACAGTCCATAGGACAGTCAGATAGAAACACACCCGGACAATCGATTGGAATGACATACACACACACACAGGCGTGACATCGCATGCAGCTAAATTATCAACAATCATTACATACTGGGAGCACGCGGTTGCATTATCTATAGTGGACCGGTCACGTGGACTGTGTCGCAAGTGACACACTGCTCACGGCACTTGCTCCAGCCGTCTGTTAAGGCAATACGGGGGATCTTTGTTTTGACTGTGCAGTCATGATACGACACGAGTACGACACGTGACACACTCGTAACAGTCAAATTAATCAAATTGCAATCATAATAGCGGATACAATCATAATAGCGGATACAATCATTACAGCTTACAGAATCACAACAGCTGATACAATCCACAATAGCAAATACAATCACAACAGCGGATACAATAACAGCAGCTGATATAATCACAACAGCTGCCACAATCATAATAGCGAGTACAATCGCAAACAGCTGAGACAATCGCAGCAAAGAGCGACGGCTGTGTGCTTTCGTGATGAAAAATGATCGGCAATTTTTACGAACTTATTGGCGTGGCTGCTGCTGCTGCTGCCTAATCGATGATGCACAAAGCCAACAACAACAACAGATCCTCAATACGTTCGCAAAGAACACCGCGCGTGGCCTTCAAATGAAAAAATAGAAACAAATGTATAATACGCGACGTTACGAACGATATCCCTTCTTAAATAGCACGTACACGATTTGTTTAGCCGCAGCCCTAAGCCTTCTACATAATACGTAAGCGGTGTATGTGCTGTTAAAAAGGGCAATTGGCCGAAACGTCGCATGTGATTAATTTACCATTTAGGACCGCACAGTGTGATTGAAGAATGCGTTGATTTTAATTGCCATTAACATAAAATACGAGGAGCCGTGTGGGAGAAAAAAAAAAACATCAACTAAGATGCCATTTGTTGTGATCCTCACTTTCCGAAAGAAAGCTGGATTAAAGGCATTAAGGTAAGCTTTTGTGAACACAGCGAATCTGCGTTGCGAATAATAAACGCTAACGATGATGATGATGAGAATAATAATAACAATATTCAAACAATTCATCTTGAGCGTGTGAGTTTTAAAATGTCACGCGATGCGCGTTGGTCCTCGCACCGCGAGGAAGGGAGAGCTGTGGACTGAGATCGCTCACCACTAATAACGCCTCCTCACCAGCAACTGGTGAGGAGGCGTTATTGTTGGTGAGCGAGTCTGCAAGCGCCGCGGCTGATGAGACCCAGAAAGTCGAAACTTGTGCAAACGCAAATGCTGCTGGTCAAGCACAGACGTACGTTTTGTAGAATTCACACTTATTGATGGGGACTTGTACGTAGACATATACAGAACGGAGTTTGATTTATTAATTCTAGATTTGAAGCTTTCGTGACTGCAAGGATTCATACTCTTAGTTCTCTCGGTAAAGTCACGTAGGTAAAAAATGAAATGCCTCCGAAACGTCGTGATTTTTATTGTTTTTTTATTAATTTCATTTTTTACCTTCGTGACTTTACCGAAAGAACTAAGAGTATTAGATTTATTACTTCGTTGTTTTTTTAATCGGTACCATTGTTATTGTGGCTACTGGAATTATATTATCCGTTAGGTTTTTTTTTTTACAAACACGTTTGATGTGAATGCTGTAATCGTTTCCTGTACAGATGTTGACACACAGATCCCCCGGATAGCCTTTAACAGACTGCGGGGCAAGTGCTCTTAGCAAATACGGGACACGCACACATTAACACAGACGTGAACGCACATACACGCTTTAACATAGACACAAAGACGTGAGCACATACACATGAACACACATACACAAAGACGTGAACACACACACGCCTTAACATAAACACAAAGACGTGAACACACACACACACGAACACACGTACACACACGTGAACATGCATACACACAGACGTGAACACACACACACATGAACACACATACACACAGACGTGAACACACACACACGTGAGACATCTGCCTTGCACACACACACACACATCTACCCTGCCCACTGTCGCGACCGTGTACAGACAGAATCATCTCTAACTAGTCTAACTAGCGTAACTTGCACTAACACAGATACTCGCTAACACGCGCGAATATCACGACGCGTTTCATTCAATAACAATCGGCATTTGCGCAGGCGATGTACACACATAGCAAAGATCCCCCGTATAGCCCACGAAGGATGTTGAGCCCAGGGCCGGCTGGTGTTGGTGGCCGTGATCGGGAATCGAACTCGGTTGGGCCGAGTTCGTAGCGCAGCGTAAGGCGCTAACCACTACCCTACGGATCGCGCGTGTGTGTGATATATTGTGGGGAGCGGTGGTGTAGTGGTTAGCGCTACGCTGCGATACGAACCCGGCGTCCCGAGTTCGATTCCCGCTCACGGTCAACACCCAGTGACGATTATCTGGACCGGTCCCGGGCCTCCCCTAGATCGACTCAGCCTCAAATGAGTACCTGGTGCGATGTGTAAACATCGCCAGTGTGGAGACAAAGGCGGCCGGGCGTAGTGTCGGCCACCCACCCCCTCGTGTGCCGTGCCGGCCTTCATAGGTGCTCGCAAACAGCACTCGCCCCAACCGTCTATTTAGGCTACACGGGGGAGCTTTGTCTTTAAATCTACACAAGACACGCACGCGCACGCACGTGGACACTCACGCACGCGCACAGTCCAGCAAGCACACGGACGCATTCGTTTCTCGAGCGGCGTCATAACCCACGCACCCCCCCCCCACCCCCCCACATCGCGCACCGCCACTCCTCGCCACGCCTGTGCCCACGACCCTCGTGGCTCGTGGCTCGAGGTAGCGGAGGGCTCCTCTCGCTGAGCCCGCGGGCTCCAGGAGCCGCGTGCGGCACTTCGAGGGCTGCTTCCAGACGCTGTCGATTTAAGGGCCGCCCAAGTGTTCACCACGACGCGCATTGCGGCTTCTCGGAATTTGGAGCTGGTGTTTTTGTTTACCGAATTCGAAACAACAACAACAATCGTCGCTTCTTGTTGTTGTTGTTGTTGTTGTTGTTTTGATTGCCGACCCGTGCTCTGGGTTAAACGCGACTGTGGTTCACACACAGTCGCGTTCAAATCCTGGTGGCGGCCGGTCGATTGTAACGAGTGCCGCTTTGTGTGCGGAGGTCAACGCGTGGATTGTCCTTTGTTTTGGAGAAACTCGCTTCCCGTCATAGGAATGTGGAATTTCCACCACTGACAACATGGCTGTGAAGAGGAGATGGGCACTGCTCGTTTGAGCAAAAGGAAATCAGCAGCAGCAGCAGTGAAGCTGCCGCGCCCGATTGAGATCGGATTTAATAAGATGATGCTGTAAAAAAATAAATTCAACTATTATTTTGATTTCACCAGGTACGGCCCACTGAACTGTGTAGCTCTTTATTTTAGAAGCGACCTGCCCATAAATTACAGCTCAGCAAAGTGGCTTGTCATCATGTGGACGTCTATAACGGCGGCCAAACGTTCGAAACGCGCGACGTTGATTCGAAATATGGAGGGAAAAACCGGGAGGACCCGGAGAAAAATCTACGCGACCACGGTGAGAGAGAGAGACACCGCAAACTTCAAATCTACAACAGCAGGCGCCAGGGTCGGGATCGAACCTACGACCCCTCCTACATACCAGACGAGGCAGTTAACATCTCGATTCCAGCTCACGAACACCACGACTGCAATATGGGTGAAATAAGATGGGTAAAGTGGAGACGGTGGATATTCATATCAAGGTCTTTGTGTCTGAGCATTAACCAAGACAAAGACGAAGACCACCCCCCTCCCCCCGTATAGCCTCAACAGCCGCTTGGGGCAAGAGCTGTTAGCGAGCACAGCCATCACGACCGCCGCCACCATCCAGCAGAATTATAATAACATTGTGCGCACACACACACACAACATTGTGTTCATCTACTGCCAGCGGCCAGAGTGGTGAAGTATGGTCACCCCAGCCCGCTCACCCCTGCCCTACCCACACAGCTTGGTGAGGCCTCCATCCAGCAGTGGATTTACGATTGAACTGAGCACTATCCATAATCAGTGGCGATATGGAACGGGAGGCTATTGCAGTAGTCTCTGGCACTGTACGTCACGCGGGGGTTAGACACGAAGTTGGGCTTGGAGCGGTGGGGGGTTGGGTCACATCGGGAGTCTCGTATGGACGCGTGTCAGCACATGTACGCCCGTGCGAGCTCACGGCTTCTGTGGCTCGATTTGCCGCTGCTAAATTAAAGCCGTGGAGCAATGAGCTCGACTCCACGTTGCCCGCGGGGGGGGGGGGGGGCTTTGGGAGACGTTCATGCAGCAGTGGATAGGCCAAACGCGTTACCCTAAGATAATGACGATTGATAATTACGATGATGATGATGAAGATGATGAGATTAGCGCAGCATTCCCATTCGCTGTGTGCGGTTGAATGAACGGACGAACGAATGTCACGGCCAGACGACTCCGTACAACCACAGGCGTAGGTACCGTTCGGCCTTAATAGGTGCTCGCGAACACCTCTTTCCCCAAATGTCCGTGTGAGGCTACACGGGGGAGCTTTGGTTGGCGTCTCCGCATAGTCGCGCTCCGAACCCGGCCCACCCGAGTTCGATTCGCGGGTCGCGGATGACAACATCAGCGGCGAGGAAATATTTTCGAAGCGCATTTTTTCGTGTTTGTTTCTTCCCGCCGTGGCCCCCTTAGATCGACTCAGCCTTAAATCGAGTGGCTCCCTGCATTGGGTAACAACGGGAGCAGCTGGGATGGAAAGACGTCGCGTGCGTCGCGTTAGCCTGAACAGGCGCTCGCGAACAACACGGACCATTACAGTCTAGACATGTGCACTGCTATTCTGTAATATTCATGCGGTGTACGTACTATAAAGACAAAGAGAACCCCAGTATAGCCTTAATAGACTGTTGGGGCAAGTGTTGTTAGCGAGCACCGATTGAAGGCCGGCACGGCACACGAGGGGGTGGGTGGCCACCACAACGCCCGGCCGCCTTTGTCTCCCCAGTGGCGATGTTTACACACCGCACTAGTTACTAATTTGAGGCTGAGTCGACCTAGGGGAGGCCCGGGACTGGTTCAGATAATCGTCACCCGGTGTTGGCCGTGAGCGGGAATCGAACTCGGGTCGCTTGGTGTCGTAGCGCAGCGTAGCGCTAACCACTACACTACCGCTACCCCACAGTGCGTACTATATATATACATACACTCTGCACACTACATATCAGCGTAGCGCGTTTATATATATCATTTTAAAAAAACTTTGCAAAGCTACACATCATGCTGCAGTAATGTATGTGAAATGTCGCTAAATATGCAGTATTGTTTCCATATATGCGTGCACATATAGTGCGTTGGTTGTGTTAATCGCTGTAAGTCATTACGTTGTGTTTACATACATTGCCAGGATTGTACATTCGCATATTTATGTCGGCCAAAATCCGTCGACTAACGTACGATTCCAATGTAAATATATTTACAGTCCTTCGGCAATCCACTGCTGGATGAAAGCTTCCCCACGCCGTCTCGAAGGCGATGAGGGATTTTTCCAGGTTCGTCATTTCGCTCGCCACTGATTTTAGCCGTGGCCGGGAATCGAACTCGGGTAGCCGGGATCGTTAGCGCAGCGCGCTAACCACTGCGCCACCACTCCGCGCACACACACACACCACACACACGCACACACACGCACACACACATATACACACGCACACACATACACGCGCACACAGACGGACCTCTGGACGTGTATATATATTTAATCAGCAAAAGTAAACATATATAGAGGACACACATACTGTAATATAGCGTAACATTTACATGTTTTTACGATCGTTAGCCACCCCCCCCCCCAAAAAAAGTTCGAATGACGTTCGCTAGGAACATTTGTTCATAAGCAGAACATCCCCAGTCGGGTTTGCCTTTTGTTGCCAATCATCAGCATTGTGTAGCCGTGTAAACAAATGGCTCTATTGCTTAGCGTGGCGCTCCAGGCAAGACCGCTCCACCGACACAATGCGGATATGGTTGGAGTCGCTGTGTGTTGTGTGTGTGTGGTGTGTGTTGTGTGTGTGCGCGTGTGTGGTGTGTGTATTGTGTGTATGTGCGTGTGTGGTGTGTGTGTGTGTTTGCGTGTGTACAGACGCCCAGGTCGCTACATCTCAAATGCTATAACGATTGTAATAAAATCATTGCAATGTTGTGAGTCGGTGGTTGAGTTTAAGGTGTTCTGTGCATGCGCGTGGGGAGCGGTGGTGTAGTGGTTAGCGCACTACGCTAAGAACCCGACGATCCGAGTTCCATTCCCGCGCACGGATATCTGAACCGGTCCTGGGCTTTCCCTAGGTAGACTCAGCCTGAAACGAGTACCTCGTGTCGTGCGTAAAACATCAACACTTTGGAGAGGGGGGGGGGTGGTGGGGAGACAAAGGCGGCCAGGCGTGGTGATAACCACACCATCTTTGATAACAGCACCTTGCCCCAACGGTCAGTTAAGGCTACACGGGGGATCTTTGTACGTACAGAACGACCTCGTTGTTCGTCACGATAAGATCGGCCGATATTCTGTTTCCCTTCGACCCGGGGCACTTACAGAGCCTTCAAAGATGCCCGTCACAGGCCACCGCAGTCGATACAAAGACAAAGATCACCCGCGTAGCCTTACACCGAATGTTGGGGCAAGGTGTTGTGAGCGAGTGGCAGCACAACGCCCAGGCCGCCTTTTTCTTCCCAATGCTGATATTTGCACACCGCACCAGTCCACACAGGGAAGGCCCCAGGAACGGTTCAGGCCGTGAGCGGGAATCGAACTCGTGTCGGCAGGTTCGCAGCGCAGTGCGCTCACCGCCACGCTACCGTTCCCCACTACGTACATACAGACACACAGACAAAGGTATCCCGTATAGGCATATGAACCGTGGGGACAAGTGCTGTTAGCTAACACCTGTTTGTGGTTTAAATCCCGCGCGAGGTGGTGGTGGTGGTGGTGGTTTACATACGGCACTAGGCACACATTTTGTTAAGGCTGAGTCTACCTAGGTGAGGCTAACGACTGGTTAAGATATTGATTGCCGATGATATGATCCATCGCCAGGAATCGAACTTTGAGGGTCGTGTTCGTAGCGCAGTGTGCTAACCATTGCGCCACCACTCCCACCAGTCTACGCACACATAATGCGACCGCGAGAAACATATCCGTATGTACATATATCACATATGCACACACGTGAATACATAGATAATTATCGGTGCATTACCAAACAAATTAAAAGACTCCCCGTATAGCCTGAGCAGACTGTTGGGGCAAGTGCTGTTAGCGAGCACCTATGAAGGCCGGCACGGCACACGAGGGGGTAGGTGGCCAACACCACGCTCCCGGCCGCCTTTGTCCCACCAGTGCTGATGTTTACACACCGCATCGGGTGCTCATTTTTTTCATGCATGTTGAACTTCTTTCGCGCCGTACGTAGCCGAGCGTGCTCATCGGAGAAAGGTCAGGGCCAGTTCAAATATTCGTCACTGATGTTTGGTCGTGAGCGGCGGAATCAAACTTGGGTCACCATCCGAATAGAAGTGGAGCGCACTGACCAAGACACCACCGCCCCAACTAATACACACACACACACATTTTCTTATACACACATGTATATTTAGAGACACGTACATTATACGTACGCACACGCACGCACATCTATACATTTAGATACACAGACATACATATATTCACGTAGCGCAAATAAATACACACACACACAAAAACACAGCGCAAAGATATATATATACACACACACTTACACGCCTATATATGCACACAATTACAAACATACATGCATGCAAAGACAAAGATTGCCCGTACAGCCTATTCAGGCTGGTGGGGCAAGTGCGTTTAGCGAGCACCTACGAAGGCCCGAATGGCACACGAGGGGGTGGGTGGCCAACACCACGCCCGACCGCCTTTGTCTCCCCAGTGGCGATGTTTACACAGCGCACCAGGTACTCATTGCAAAGACAAATACACACACACCAACACTCAGACACAAAAGACAAAGATCACCCGTATAGCCTTAACAGACTGCAGGAGCAAGTGCTGTGTGGGTGGACAGCACCACGCCCGGTCGTCTTTGTCTCCCCAGTGACGATGTTTACACAGCGCACCAGGTACTCATTTGAGGCTGAGTCGACCTAGGGGAGGCTCAGGAACGTTTCAGATGATAGTCGCTGGTGGCCGTGAGCGGGATTCGATACACATACACAGCGGCACGTACATGCACAAAGACACACACGCGCGTGCGCTTGTGTTTATAATATTAAGATCGCCAGACGCATGTTAAGCCGGCCTCGTCTGTGACAGAGAAGCAGACAGACAGTCAGGCGGTCATGCAGGTAGGCAGGCATTCATACAGTCAGGCAGTCATGTAGGCAGGCATTCATACAGTCAGGCGGTCATATAGGCTGACAGCCATGCAGGCAGATAAGTCACACGTGCAGGCATATTCACAGCAATAGAGACAGACGGTCAGTCATACAGACAGTCATACAGAGAGTCGCACAGACACACAGCAGTAGAGACAGACACACAGCCACAGAGACAGACAGACAGTCATACAGACAGTCGTACAGACAGTCGTACATACACACAGCAGTAGAGACAGACAGACACTCAGCCATAGAGACAGACAGACAGTCATACAGACAGTCGTATAGACAGACAGAAATAGACGATATATACAGACCGCCAAATACGCAGTCATGCAGACTGACGCTATATTCACTTTATGTGCACAACAGATCGTGACATATGAGCGAGGAGACACAGACACACGTGTTCCAAGACCCTTGTGTATCTAGTATGTATGTACGTGTGTTGAACTTCTTTCGCACCGTACGTAGCTAACCGTGTTAATCGGAGGTGCGGGTACATATCGAGATCACGTGTTAATATGTTTTCGTGTTATTATTGTTGTTGTTGGTCAAACAGAGGACAAGTCTCAGTTGGAGTCGGGACCATCTTGGGGGTCACACAGAGAGCGAGAGAGAGATTGCGGGATGGGGGGAGGAGGATGTGGAGGTTGCACGGAGCGATGTACATCAGCTCGTTTTCACGTGCTGGGCCGTGCCTGGGCGAGGCGTATCATCCAGCAGTGGATGGACCGCGGCTTACAATGAACGAGGATGTTGAATGGCGAGTGAGATGTTTTATTTGCGGCAGTCACGGGGCGGGCGAGGACGTCGCGAGCTTGAACTTAGACTCGGTAATGTGGTGTTTGCTCTGCGTAATCGTACCGAGTTGGTGTGTGAATGTGCCAATGCGTTAATATTGATGTTAAACCACGGCGCCGAGTATATGCTATCAATAATCAATCTGCACGCGGCGTATACGCTGTGTTGATCTATTAAAGATGCAGCATGTATTCATGCACGTACACACACAATCACATAGGTCGTGTTCAACCGTACGGATTGTTGGGGAAATTCGTTTCAGAGAACAGCTGTCAAGGACCGGCATGAACGGAGGGATGTGGGCATCACTACTCCCGGCCGCCTTTGTCTTTCCAGCACTGATCCTTTATACGCACTGCATCGGGTAACTCGTTTTGAGGCTGAGCTAACCTACAGGACGCGCAATATAGGTTCGCCACTGATGATGCTGCAAATACGGCACGGAATCGAACTTAGTTTGCCGGGATCGCAGCGCAGCGCGCTAACCACTGCACCACCAACCTCACCACCACCCCCACACACACACAAAGACACACACACAAGACACACACACACACACACTCTTGAAACTACAACTAAAGTATCTCGCTCACCACCCCCGCTCACCGCTAGCTTTCGCCTCGCTCACACTCACCCACGAATACACTCACCACCCCCCCCCCCCCCCCCATCCTCTCCCATCCTCATTCGACATCGCCGTGCGAGTGCGATGCATGCGACGGACACGAGTGAGACAACGGACGGCCGAGTCGATGTGCACAGCATCGGCGAAGCAGGCACCACGGGAGAAGTCGCGGAACCACGCAGAACCCTCGAACCGGACGGAAACTTCGCGAGCGGAGCGACATTCCCGTCGGCATCGCCTCGGAGTCGCAACGCTCGCGGGTTCAACTCCCCGCACGCCCTGCCCGACTCCCCCCGACTCTTACCGTCTCGGCCCTTGGAGACACCGAAGTCGCTGTCCTCCCTCTCGCTGTCACCGTCCAGCCCTAACTCCTTGCTGCTGGGCGGGCGAGGCAGCATTGACAGCCGCGGAGCCAAGCCTGCCGACAGGGACCCCGCCATAGCATCTTCCCTCGCGGCAGCAGCAGCAGCAGCGGCAGCGGCAGCGGTCGCTACAATCTCGTCCGTGGCCATGCCACTCCGAGCGCGAAGCGAGCCGCTCTCGAGGACTTCGCGGTAAGTAATTCCGTCCTTGCGGTCCTTCACTTTGCCCTCGAATGACTTTGAGACGAAGGCCGTGAGCTCCTCCATGCTCGGGATTTTCGACGGCAGGGAAGCGGCGAGCTCGGACGGGGCAGAGCGATGACGGAGGAAGATGCTGCTGCTGCTGATGATGATGATGATGATTGTGTGAATCACACCGACGAGAACAAATATTGTCCGTACAACGAAGCCGTCTGTCTGGTAAGATTTCTTTTTTGTTGTTGTTACAAAACTACAAAATAAAGTGAGACATGTTTTGCATTTTTTTACAAAAATAATGCTCGTAAAATAATAATAATAATAATAAAATCCGCAATGAACTTGGCGGCCCTCTCTTTTCTTTTTTCTAATAAGTACAAACAAACAAACAAAACTGCGCTACGCGCGGCGCGAGTTGAAATTTCTTCGCGCCCTCGGCACAGCAACGTGGAGTTTGCTCCGCAGCCTTCTCCCGGCAATTAACGCGGCGGCGGCGGCGGCGGCAGGGGAGGGATGGACAGCAGAGAGAGAGTCTGGCTTTTTTGTCGGTGATCTTTCAGAAAGGAGGAGGGGGGGGTGGTTGGTTTCAGGCAATAGGGGAAATCTGTTACAAA
>JAAXLI020001425.1:28327-47377 GCA_014621495.2 Entosphenus tridentatus | reverse complement strand
GGTGAGTGGTGAGGGTGAGTGGTGAGGGTGAGTGGTGAGGTTGAGTAGTGAGAGTGAGTGGTGAGGGTGATTAGTGAGTGGTGAGGGTGAGTGGTGAGTGGTGAGCGTGAGTGGTGAGCGTGAGGGGTGAGTGGTTAGGGTGAGTGGTGAGCGTGAGTGGTGAGGGTGAGTGGTGAATGCTGAGGAATAGTGGTGAGGAAGAGTGGTGAGAGTGAGGGTGAGTGGTAAGTGTGAGTGGTGAGGGTGAGTGGTGAGGGTGAATGGTGAGTAGTGAGGATGCTTGGTGAGGGTGAGTGGTGAGAGGGGTGAGTGGTGAGGGTGAGTGTTGAGTGTGAGTGGTCAGGGTGAGTGGTGGTGGTGAGGATGAGTGGTGAGAGAGTGGTGAGGGAGAGTGGTGAGGGAGAGTGGTGAGGGAGAGTGGTGAGGGTGAGTAGTCGTGGTGAGGGTGAGTAGTGAGGGTGAGTGGTGAGGGTGAGTGATGGTGAGTGGTGTGAGTGATGGTGAGTGGTGTGAGTGGTGAGGGAGAGTGGTGATGGTGTATATATTTTTGCCTATGATGACAGCAGTACATGCTGACGTTTTGCATGTTAAATGTAAAAGCTAAATGTGTGAATGTGTGTGTCTGTTGGAAATGTTAAGCAAACTTGGCGACACGTAAGTATATTAAACGGGAATAGGGAGATTCTAAAGTAATCTACAACCCTCGATGATTCCTTTGCGCGATTCAAAGAATCGATTCCTGGCGCGCTGGACGTTTACATTTATAATTACAAAGTTTTATTTTCATTGGTATGTTATGTTTTAAAGTTCTCAGGAGTTTTTTTATTATATTTTTGCCCCGGTCAACACCGGATATTTCCCGTTCGTAGCAGTTTATATCGACTCTATAACCAACTTATAGTAAACGGGAATCGGCCGATTCTAAAGGAGTCTACAACCTTCGATTAATTTGCGCGATTCAGAAAATCGATTCTTGGCGGTGTCGTGTTTAAAATTTTAATTACACAGTTGTATTTGCGTTGGTATGTTATGTTTTAAAGTTTTAGGAAGATTTTAAATGTATTTTCCCCCCGGGCAACGCTGGGTATATCGAGTTTATAGCACAAAGTCTTCGCCTGACACGTGTGGGGTGTCGAGGCCTAGTACCGTGCAGAGCCTCCGGCCTCGCCTAGATTGCCCACCCGGCCGAGGGTGGGTGTTGGGGCCGCTACCCCCCCCCCCGCGCTAGAATAATACTGTGTAATCGCTATAATTGTATTATCTACCGACCCTATAATAGTAATTGCGCACATTGGGGTGGGGGGGGGAGTGCAGAGGACGTGAAACTTTGATGAATTTACCTCAGCGTCGCGTGTTAACGCGTGCGCATATTTTTTACGTGAATTCAAAATGGCGTCCACCCCGCAGCGACGGCGTTGCCGCCCGTTGCCAGGGGCAACCGCCCTCGCGCATGCGCAAAAGCGTGCCTCGTCACGTGCCGGTCGGCAAAAGTAAATAAATAAATAAAGAGAAATCGCACAAAATCGATAATCGGACCAATTTAAAGTTTAGAGACGAAAAATCGGAAATGCCTATTCCCACCCTGGGGCCGGGGGCGTGCCCGCCAGCAAATTTTTTTCGTCCTAAACCCCACAGCCCGAGCGCCAAATCCCTCGCAAGCGAGCGTACGCAGACAGACAGACGGACAGACAAAAAGTGACGTTTATAGGTAATAAAAAGATCTTTCTTCTGCAGTTTTTATTGAAAATGCAATATTTGATATCTCAAAAACCTGATGTGATAGACAAACACTGATGCCAGATTTGGAATCAGCACCCCACAATTACCTTAAACCCGTTGGAATACCTTATGCCAGAAAAAATGTGTTGACCAATGTAAGAGGGATAACGCCTCCTACTAGTGTTTCTGAATTAGTACACTACATATGTATTAACTTATACTGGTAGGAACGAAGTGAACCAGCCTACAATAGATTATATTGTCCGTCCGTCCGTCCGTGTAGCAACATCGCCGCCTACTGCAAACACTTGGCATGACCCTACAAAAACCTTTAGACTCAGTGACGCTTTCCCTTATAATTCCCTGATAGCTTTTAATTAAAACTTTTAAATTAAAAATTATTAAAACTTTTAAATAAAAAATTAACTCGCGGCCTAAAGCCTACAGCTAGGCCTAAAGCCTCGAACAACGCCTCAAACTCTCCCTTCGTATCGTACCCCCGCGTGTGTGAAAGGGAGTTAATGTTTAACAATGTTACATTCCCTGATGTTTTTAAATAGAAACATTTAAATTTAAAGCTTTTACATAAATAATTAAAACATTTTAATTAAAAATGAACTCACAGCGGCCTAAAGCCTACAGCTAAGCCTAAAGCCTAGAACTAGGCCTCTAACTCTCCCTTCGTATCGTACCCCCACGTGTGTGAAAGGGAGTTAATGTTTAACAATGTTACATTCCCTCATGTTTTTAAATAGAAACATTAAAATTTTAAGCTTTTACATTAATTAAAACATTTAAATTAAAAATTATCTCACAGCGGCCTAAAGCCTACAGCTAGGCCTAAAGCGTAGAACTAGGCCTCTAACTCTCCCTTCGTATCATACCCCCGCGTGTGTGAAAGGGAGTTAATGTTTAACAATATTACCTCATGTTTTTAAATAGAAACATTTACATTTTAAGCTTTTACATTAAAATACACTCCCTACCCCCCCATTCATTTGTTCGTTCCTACCAGCCCACCCCACAGGGACCTGTTTTCGCATCGTACGTAGCCGACAGTGGTAATGATCTCAGCCTGGTCATCAATGACTGTGGGCACGTGTGGGGGGGGGGGGGGGGGGTGCGGCCCCCCCTCCCCAGAAATATCTCAACTAGGTTACTTCAACGAATGTCAGAAATAGTTCTGCAGCATTAACTTCCGCTGGACATTCTCTAACACATGCGGTGATGTCTCACATGCACTGCGAGAGGATCCGGATTCTCGTTTCGTCTCTACAAAAAATTGGAATTGGGACGCAGGCCAAAATAAATATTTCGGAAATGTCTCCTAGATTCATTCCACCACGAGGGAGGGCCATACATGGCTGACACGGCGTGCGGCGCACGAGTTGAGTGGGTGAAGGCGTGGGAGAGACGGAGAGATCGTGCAACAAAGTAAACAAAATAACATACTCACCACGACGAGGCAAAAGACTAAAAGGCTAAGCGAACTGTGGAGTTACGAAGGCCGGGCTGATGTAGAGTTCACTTTAAACGTTTTTTTAAATGTTTTATTTTATTTATTACAACGGGACCGCGAAAGGCCACTATTGTACGGTCACACTTTTACACACACACATACACACACACACACGCACACATACACACACATACACACACACATACACAACAACAACAACCGCCATTCGCCACTAAGTGGCGGTGACGTCACCACGACGACACTTGTGCCAAGCCATGTGCACCTTGAGGCCACGTGAAGTGTCGAACGCCCGCTGGCAGGAGGTCACGGGGCAGACCCAGTTGCCACGGGTCGACTGACCGAGATGACCGAGATGACTGGCTGATGCACCACCTGTGCCCGCTACTGTACCAACTTGCTGTGTTTTAGCCACCCGGCGCTCCGCTCGTTGTTGTGAGCGTCGCTTCTCCGCCCTCCGTTGTTGTTGGAGGGCGACTGCCTCCAACTGCCCAGTAACGTCCTTCACGAGCCTCCTCCACAGAGGCCGATCTTGACACCGCTGGTACCAGTCATCGGCAAGTCCACTCAGCTCTACGTCCTCCTGTACCACATCACTCCATCTCTTCTCTAGCCCATGCCGCGCCCGTTTAGCCCCCTCGATCCGGCCGAACAAAAGCTGTTTAGGCATGCGGTGGCTGGGCATGCGGGCTACATGACCCAGCCAACGCAGCCTTGCCTGCCGGAGGAGCTCACCGATGGGATTTTTCCCAGATCTTTCAAGGATTTGTGAGCTCCTCACACAATCCAGCCTGGTTAAACCCAGGATGGATCGTAGGCAGGCCAGCCTAAATGTTTCCAACCGGCGAAGATGCTCCATCAGGGGGGTCCACGTTTCGCAAGCGTAGAGAAGGGAGGGAATGACCGTGGCCGAAAAGACCTGAAGCTTCGTGCGGAGCGACAGACCAGGTAGCTTCCACACAGCGTTACGCAACCGATGAAAAGATATTGCCGCTCGACTGATTCGGAGTGAGACCTCTGCTGTTAAACTGGAGCCGGTCATAAGCACACTGCCCAGGTATGGGAAACTCTCCACTCTCTCCACAACTTCCCCATCACCGATTGGGAGTTGTGGGGGTGGAGTATCCGATGGTACAAAATACCCAGGCAGGTGCTTAGTTTTGGTGGGGCTGATGGTAAGGCCCCATCTCTTAGTGGCACGCTCCAGTCTCAGCAGCAGCGTCTCCAACTCCTCTTCTGAATGAGCAGCTATTACCAAATCATCGGCATACATAACGTGGTTGACCAATAGGGAGCCGTCCCTTGATCGCACCCGGGCGTCGATCAGCCTCCCATTATATCTGTACCAAACGGAAATTCCCCCGGTACAGCTATTGAAGGCTTCACGAACTACGCAGTCGAAATAGATGTTAAATAATGTGGGAGCCAGAGGACATCCCTGTCGCACCCCAAGGTGTACAGGGAAAGGCTCCGACTCCCGGCCACGTAGTTTTACCCGGGCCCGCTCACCATCATGAAGGTCCTTAATGATCGTGAGCAGAGGGTCAGGGACTCCGAAAGCACGAAGAACAACCCAGAGCCCAGGCCTATTGATGGTATCATAGGCCTTGACCAGGTCAATAAAGCAGAGATGTAGGTCTTGTTGGAATTCCCTACACCTCTGCTGTAGCAGACGGACAGAAAATATGGCATCTGTGCAGGACCGCCCTTTCCTGAAACCGCATTGGGGCTCCGCAAGCCCCTCCTCAGCGTGCCTAGCAAGGTGATGTTGAATAATCCTTGCCAGGACCTTTCCCGGCACACTGAGGAGTGAGATGCTTCTGTAGTTGTTACAGTCTGTGCGGTCCCCCTTCTTAAAGAGGGGGACCACCAGGGCAACCTTCCAATCCTGTGGAACCCGTCCAGTGGTCCAGACTGTTGTTATGATGTCATATAGGGCAGTCTGTGCACAAACGCCACCCTCCCTCAGCATTTCGCTTGGGAGATCATCTCTGCCCGGTGCCTTTCCTGGTCTCAGACTCCGGATCGCCTTCAGTACTTCCTCAACAGATGGAACCTCAGCCAACCACTCACAGGGGGTGACCTCTTCCAATATTTGAGGCACCGCAGCCTCAGCAGGGTTATCCCCACTTTGTGCCATGATGTTTTCCTGGCTGAGGGATTTCCCCTCCCCCAGGACCTCACAGAAATGCTCAGCAAATCTGCAAACCTGTTTCTGGGGGTCGGAAATTGGATCACCGTTTTTCGCCTAATGATGGTAATAGGTGTGGCGCTGCAGGTTACTTTTTTGATAGAGTTAAATAGTGATTTGTGATCGCGGGCCACTGAGGCAGACTCTATCTCTTCAGCAAACCGCGACCACCACCCATCCTTGCAGCGCCTTACGGCTCTCCGAACCTCCAAGCGAAGGTTGCGGTACACCTCCTCATTTCTCTGATGTGGGATGCTGTAGCCGATGAGAGTGGGCCTGTCGCTTTTTCTCAAATAACCTGAACACCTCCTCTGTCAGCCAGGGTTTCTGGGGAGGTCTGGACCGCGTACCCAAAGCAGCCAATGCAGCTGCATGAGTCACAGTCCTAAACCTCGCCCATTTACCCTCGACATCAGGAGGAGTGGGGGACGATGCCAACCCCAGATGCAAGCGATGATGAAATTCTCGCTTGCAACTTTCATCAGCTAACTGAGACCAGGCCACTTTTGGTTTGAATGGGGTCCTGGGTGTACACCCACCACCGGAGTGGAATAATGGCAGGCGCATCTTAAAGATGACTAGTCGATGGTCAGAGGGCAGATAAGCTCCACGGTAGGTCCTCGTGTCAAGGACATGGGCTCGCATCAGCTGGTCCGTCACTATGTAGTCCAGCAGATGTTCTTGCTTGGACCCGGCATGCATCTGTAGTGTTGTAAAGACGGACTCTTCAACGTCTTTTGTAGCACACACCTTTATTGTCTTCTTAACACTGTCCCTATCACACTGAGGGGTATACAGTCCCCTCACCCGTTCCCCTCAGAAGGTACAAGCCTCCGCTCCCTACAGGCTACTAAATATTCCGTTCTCTGAGTGTCCTCTCTGACAGGTCCTAGGGGATATCTCCCCGACCACTGATTACACTGAACCCTAGCCCTTATAAGGGCTGGAGGGCTTGGTCCAGGGTCCTAAGCTTCTTCCGCCGTCCTGGGTCTTCGTGTTGCCGAACTCCTCTTGGAGCTCTTAGCGCTCTGGCTTTATACTCGTTCGTGGCCGGGTTGTCCAATCCCCAGCCACCTTGTGGAACCCTGTGATTGGTCGTTCCCAATCTGCTTTTGGATCCCAATTCACCTTCTCTGACCCTGACCGTTTGGTCGCGCGGGAAAACCTTGTTTATGGTCAGCTCTCACAGCTTGTGAGACCCTGACCGTTAGTTTGAGCGGGAACCCTTGTTCACGATCTGCTCTCCCAACCTGTGAACATCGAGCAGTTAACTCTACTACATCACCCTCCCCTTCGGAAGCCTCAGCCGTCCCGGCTGTTACAAGCAGAAAAATCCCCATCAATGAACCAAAGTGTGTGCCAAAACCAACAAGAACAGGAACAGGAACAGGAACACCCATTATAAATACCCCCCTTCATCAACAACGCAACATATGTACATGGTCAGTATCAATCACAAATAACGACATTCGCGATGCACAACGCACGCAGAAATCCGCTGCCGCAAAAAAAAATGATGGCCAATCAGGAAAACCGACGCGATCTAGCTCGTGTGTATTTCGCGGGCCCGTCGTAGGGGATGGGTGCCCTTTCCCGGGCTGCAGGCTGGCCAGGCATCCTGGCAAAAATGTCAGCAGGGGCAGGAGGCCTCTCTGCGGAGACCCTTGGAGCAGACGGGTCGGACAGCCTGGCAAACATGTCGGGCGGGTCAGAAGGTCCCTTTGCAGAGACTCCTGGTGTAGACGGGTCAGGCATCCTGGTAAACATGTTAGGTGGGTCCAGAGGCCTTTTCGCAGAGACCCGTGGCTCGCACGGCTCCCTCAGTCCCGCATCATCTGCGGGAGGAATGACACATCTGCGCTGTGGGTTAGGTACTAACGGGGCGACATCCGGCTCGTCGGGCATACCACACGCTCGGCCCTCGTGTTTTGAGTGTGACGCAGAGCCACGCGGAGCAACAAATGGCTTCAGACGAGAGGGGTGCACGAACCAGCGGCGTCGTCCCCACCGGATTTTAACACATTGTGGGCGCATTATCTCAACCACCTCAACCGGACCTCGCCATGGTTTAAGGAGTTTAGCCGATGTGGACACCGGCACCTGGGGGCAATGAAGCCACACCATGTCCCCTGGAGCCCACTGATGCACGGACGTGCGAGGGGCCTGCAACCTTGAATTAGCCCGCTGGCGGGAGGCGGACTTTTCTATTGCCGCATCACGAGCCTCAGACAGCTTTTGTAGGTTGAACCGCAAATGGTCAGTGAGCTTCGATGACCGTGGAAGCTGCTCTATCCCAAGCCGCACGTCAGCGGGGGGAATGGCCTCTTTGCCATACATTAGGAAAAATGGGGAGAACCCTGTCGCTGCATGTGGCGCCATGCGGTAAGCAGCGAGGACCCCTGGGATCTGCAGGTCCCAGTCTACGTGGGATTCGTCAACCTGATGGCATAGCATAGAGGTGAGGGTTCTATGCAACCGCTCCACCATGCCATCTGTTTGGGGGTGGTAGGGCGAAGTGCGCACCTTTTTAGTGCCCAACAGGCGGCATACCTCACTCAGCAGGGTACTTAAAAAATTTCTTCCCTGATCGGTCAGCAACCGTTCTGGAGCACCCTTGTCCAGCACATAGCCTTGAACAAAGGCGTCCACCACGGCTGCTGCCGACTGGTTGGGGAGGGCCCAGGCCATAGGCCACCGTGTAAAATACTCCACCCCAACCAGAAGGTACTTGTTACCCCGAGGCGTTGTAGGAAAAGGCCCCAAAATGTCGAGAGCAACCAGCTCGTTCACACGGGATACCGTGATGGGCTGCAGCGGTGGGCATGCCGGCTTCGCTGGAGGTTTACGTTGCGCACATTGGGTGCAGCCCGTTAAAATATCAGTTACGTCGCGAAGCATGCCCGGCCAGTAAAATTGTAATCTTAGCAACCCAATGGTTTTGTGCACACCCAGGTGCGACAATCGCTCATGTGCCGCGTACACAGCCGTACACCGCAAAGCCGATGGCACGACAATTTTGTACTGGCAAGAATCAGCATCCCAATGCATGAGCAGACCGTGGCGCATGACAAAAGAGTTCGATTTACTTGAACGTGAGGACGAATCACATGCGCGACGACGCAGAGGCAACAACGACGCATCGTTCATTTGGTGCCGACCCCATTCGTTCAAGGTTATCCCCAGCAAGTCGTCACTTGCTGGCGGATTTTCGTGGTCCGCACCCGGCGCAGGATCGGAAGGAAGGGCAGCAGAAACCGTTTCAGGAGGTGCAACCGGGCGTACTATTTGCGGTTTGCACCTGCCAGACCCCGTAAAACAGGCGCATTCTTCTGACGGGAGGCGGGATAGCGCGTCCGCATTATTGTGCTGTGTACCCTTGCGGTAAATGACCATAAAATTGTAGTCCTGGAGGACTTCAAGCCATCGGGATAGCTGGCCAGATGGTTGGTCAATGCGCAAAGCGTATTGTAACGCAGAGTGATCAGAGCGCACAGTAAACCGTTGACCGTATAGGTATGGCCTGTATTGTTGTATAAAGTAAACAATGGCCAGCAGCTCGCGTCGGGTTATGCAATAACGTTGCTCAGCAGGGGACAAAACCCTGCTTCCATAGGCAACCACCCTCTCAACGCCCTCAACTATTTGGGACAATACCCCGCCGATCCCGGTGTTACTGGCATCGGTGTCCAAAATAAAGGGCTTTGCGAAATCGGGGTAAGCCAGGGGCGGTGCTGATACTAGAGCGTTCCGTAAGGAGTCAAATGCGGCCTGTTCCGCGTCTCCCCAATGAAATTTTAGCCCTTTCGCTGTAAGAGCATGTAGTGGCTTGGCGATTGTAGCGAAACCAGCCACAAAGCGTCGGTAATATGATGCGAACCCGATAAAACTGCGAACTTCCCCTGCAGAGGTGGGGGTAGGCCATTGGCTGACACATTTAGTTTTTTCAGGGTCGGTGGAAATACCCGAGCGGCTGACTATGTGGCCTAGATAGCGCACAGACTCACGCAGAAGGTGGCACTTCTGCGGTTTGAATTTGAGGTCCGCAGCTCGCATCTTTTCGAAAACAGCGCGCAACCGTTCAATGTGTTCGTTGAACGTGCGGCCAAAGACGATAACGTCATCAAGATAGATAAGGCATGAGTCCCACTGGAGCCCAGCGAGTACCAGCTCCATGAGCCTCTGAAACGTCGCTGGGGCCGAGTGGAGCCCCATGGGCAATCTATTAAACTCGAAAAGGCCCTGTGGTGTCCGAAAAGCAGTCTTTGGCTTTGACGCTTCGTCGAGGGGGAGTTGCCAAAACCCTGACAGAAGGTCCAAAGTGGAAAAATAACGCGCCCCTGCCAGGGCATCCAATGACTCATCCATACGTGGAAGAGGATATGCATCAGCTACGGAAATTTTATTTAGGCACCGAAAATCTACACAGAATCGAAGACTGCCATCGTGCTTTTTGACCAGCACTATCGGAGCACTCCAGGGGCTGTTTGAAGGAGAAATTATATCAGCCGCCAGCATGTCGTCAACTGCCCATTTAACATGCTGTTTCTCCGCAGGGCTGAGCCGAAACGGGTTTTGGCGGATAGGGGCAGCGTCACCGGTATCAATATGGTGACGCAGCAGCTTGGTGCAGCCAATATCAAATTGTGATTTGCTGAACACATCCGAGAATTCCCGCAAAAGAGCCCGCAATTTACTCAGCTGTGACTCAGATACATTTCCGGCATCTGCACAGAGAGCGTCAATCCATCCCTCGTCATTGTCACGAGGGCGAGGCTGCTGACTGTTCGCTACGTGTCCAACAACCCCGATCCCCAGGGGCGCCACTGTCGCATGAGCGAGCACTGTCCCCTGTGGAATGACGGTGTCCGACAGACCGACATTCAAAACTTGTATAAATGGCTCCCTGTCGCCCGCTACAAGAGTCTGTGTGGCCACCAACGAAAAGCTGTTAACTGCTGTGTTGGAGGGTCCCAATAATATGCCATTTACCGAGGCGGTGGGAGCGAGCGGTGTCTTTAACCGTAAGGGTACGAGCATTTGTGCCCCTGGCAGAATGCATACAGCGCAAGCCGCAAAAGCCTGTACGAAAGCATTTTCCGACCGTAAATGCGTGGCCGCGGGTAAAAATGCCATCCGGCGGCCTGAGGGAAGTTCAATACATCCCCGATCGATAAGGATTTTAATGGGCATTTTGGCAAGAAAATCAGTTCCCAGAAGGCACGGCACCGCAAGGGAAGAAGACACAAAAACAGGGCCGGCCAATTTAATATCTCCAATGGCAATTTGCGCCCGAATTTGCCCGAGAATCCCCAGGGAACTTCCATTCGCGGCGAAAAACGGAACAGAAACCTTTTCCAGTGATCGACATCGCACGGGCAGTATATTGTAAATGAACTCGGAGATGATAGTGGCCGATGCACCGGTATCAATAAGCACGCGCACCTCTACCCCCTCGATGAAACCAACGACCACCGAGGAACCTGCCGTCGCTGCAACTACTCTATGGGCCAGCTCTGACCACTGCCCGGGTCGCAGTGGTCGCGAAAAGTCGGCCGAACGCCGCGCATCATACGCCGTGTTTCGAGCGGAGTCAATGGTGTATGAGGACCGAGTGTGAGGGGTGCCGCGACTCGCCTGGTCATGCTGCGCTGCTCTGGAAGCTCTGTAGTCCCGGTCTCGGGAACCGGAGGGGCGGTGGCGAGGTGAACGGCAGTCGGAAGAAATGTGGCCTCGGCGGCCACAGTTGAAGCACGTCACGTCGCCGCGGGGGAAGGACCGTCCCCGCTCCCGGTCGTCGCGGCGTCTGGTGCGATCCGGTGATCGCTGGGCCGTCGCTCTGAACGTCGAGAAGACTCGATCAGGAGAGCGAGCATTGTCCCTGCTGGTAGGTCCCACAGTCGTAGCCGATGCAGTGATGGTCTCGTCCTGGTCGAGCATCAAATGCGCATGAATGCTCCGGGCAGCTCGCAGTGAGCACATGTCCTCGTCGTCCACGGGCTGGATGACAAGGCGCAGTCCCCTCGCCATCTCCACCAGCTTTTGTAGGACGAGTGCGTCGATAGCCTCCTCGTCCATGCGGGGGTAAGCCGCTTTTGCCATGGCAAGTAGCACGGTGCGAAACGCCAATGGTGATTCTTTCGGCCTGCATCGTCTCTGGTAAAACTTGTGGCGCGTGGCGGAAGGAGGTCCGTATACATCGGACAGCCGCTGAAGAGCTGCTTGTAATGTCGCTCTGTGTCGCTTGGGGATGGAGATGAGTGCCGCGAGAGAGTCGTCGTCCAAGGTGGCTGGCAGTGCACGCAGGGCTTGTGCATCCGACCAGCCCACCATCTCCTGGTGGCTGAGGAAACGACGCTGAAATGCCGCCCAGTCACCTTCTGTGGACGAGAATTCACGGAAGACGGGCAGTCGTTGCTGTAGAGCAACTGTGTCGTCGTCTTCATCAAGGTCGGACTCGGTTCCGAACGCGGCGATCGCTTGGTCGACTACATGGACTGTACGGCGTCGCAGCCGTGATGACGCGGTGTTGCTGGAGGGTCCTGCAGAGGTTTCGTCATGTTCTGATGACGTGGTGCGCCGTGATTGGCCCCTGGAGGTCCCAGCATGCACGTGGCTTCCGCCTCCGGTGGAACCATGTGACCCATCGGCGGGAAGGTTAACCTCTTCCGGGTTTGCGATGGCGGGGACGCTCGCCGTCGGCCGCCTCTCTCCGGCCCCAGCCCCGAGGGTAATTTCCTCCAGGATGGCTGCTGCCGCATGCAGTAGCTGGGCGAGACGGGTGTGAGCAGCCTGGATGACATCACTCGCGGCGATCGGCTGCTCTGCTGGTGGTGGGACAGCTATCGACACGCCAGCGTCTTCAGCGCCTCCCTCAGCACCCACAGGTGAGTCGGAGCTTGCGTCGTCGGGACTTCGCGTGCGGTTCGTTCGTCTTGTTTCCATCTTCTGACGCCAAATGTAGTGTTGTACAGACGGACTCTTCAACGTCTTTTGTAGCACACACCTTTATTGTCTTCTTAACACTGTCCCTATCACACTGAGGGGTATACGGTCCCCTCACCCGTTCCCCTCAGAAGGTACAAGCCTCCGCTCCCTACAGGCTACTAAATATCCCGTTCTCTGAGTGTCCTCTCTGACGGGTCCTAGGGGATATCTTCCCGACCACTGGTTACACTGAACCCTAGCCCTTATAAGGGCTGGAGGGCTTGGTCCAGGGTCCTAAGCTTCCTCCGCCGTCCTGGGTCTTCGTGTTGCCGAACTCCCCTTGGAGCTCTCAGCGCTCTGGCTTTATACTCGTTCGTGGCCGGGTTGTCCAATCCCCGGCCACCTTGTGGAACCCTGTGATTGGTCGTTCCCAATCTGCTTTTGGATCCCAATTCACCTTCTCTGACCCTGACCATTTGGTCGCGCGGGAAAACCTTGTTTATGGTCAGCTCTCACAGCTTGTGAGACCCTGACCGTTAGTTTGAGCGGGAACCCTTGTTCACGATCTGCTCTCCCAACCTGTGAACATCGAGCAGTTAACTCTACTACACATCCATGATGTTGTGTGGATGCGCCGATGCCAGAAGAGCGTGTTGGTAATTACAAGCCCATGGGCTGCACAAAAATCTAGCAGCCTCCTATCGTTGTTATTGAGCTGATCTGGCCCATGCCTTCCAATCACTCTAGACCAGGTGCCAGCATCATGACCAACTCGGGCATTGAAGTCACCCAACAAGATGACTCTGTCCCGAGTGGCCACTTTAGCCAGCATCTGTGACAGGAGGTCATAGAAGGCATCTGACTCATCGGCTTTGCCTGCATCCCTCCACGGATGTTCGTCTTCGGTGGGGGCATAATTTACCACGACCACCACTCCTCGCCTCCAGTTGATGGGAAGGCAAGCCCAAAGTATCCTGGGGCTTACAGCTTCCCACACCTCACCACCACGCTCTCACGCCCCCTTGATTATTTTGTTCAGAAGAAGAGCCACACCCTGTTTTTTGGCAGTCTCCTGCCCCGAGTGGAGGACTGTCCACCCCTCATGGTGGCAGGAGACAGAACTGGACCTCCGGACCTCCTGAATGCCACAGAGATCCAGGCGGTACCGGTCCAGCTCCCGACAAAGGAGTGGCAGCCTCTCCTCCGCAGTGAGCATTCGAACATTCCATGTGGCCATCCGCAGTGGTTTTATGTTGTTTCTGGAGGAGCCCCGAGGGTGAAGATTCAATCTCCTGGCTCCGCCAATTAGGGTTTGGCCAGGAGACGTCATAGAAGCCTGTCCCCCCGGGGCCTCTGGCACAAACTTAGTTGTTACATTTTTGTGTTTATATCGTAGTCTCGTGGTAATTAATGGAAGGTGGAGGGGTTGCCAGCCCCTCGCACCCGTTCAGAGCCCCCGTTTAGCCACTGTGGTGGTCACAGACACCATGAGGGGAGAGGCCAATGGGCATTGGCACTCCCCCCACAGCAATATACACGACAGACACACACATACACACACATACACACACATACACGCACACGAACACACACACACCTACACACACACATATACACACACACATACACAGACTGGCTACAATTTCCGACCCAGGCTGGAAAATCGTAATTAGGACGGCAGCGTAAAGCTAGCCGTTTGTGCACAATGGCAGACCATGAGTGGTATTAACAAGCGCCTCTCACCTTACAGCCAGTAACACAAGCGCTGGGAGAAAACGCGGCGGGTTTTTGTTGTTGTATTCATTATCAGATATCAGAGCCGAGTCAGCGGCGCCAAACCAGCGTTGCACACAGCAGGAATACAACTCACTCGGGGGTGTTTGCGAGTGTGTGTGTTTTTCTTTACTCAGGGGTGTGTCTCTCCCCCTATCCCTCTCTCTCAATGAGCCGTGTTCTTCCCGAAAGACGTCGGCGATCGTCGCCTTTCTTCCAGTCTATTCTTGCGCGTGACGGCAATTTTATTGTTCACGAGCTAAATGGCAATGTCGAGGTCTGTTCGCGATGACGGGAGGGCTTCAGCAGACAGAGAGTTATTGTCGTTTTGCTGTTCCTCCACCTCCGTTGAAGGAGCGCAGACTGCGGTGGATTAATACTGGTAAGAACCTCCTGGTTACACCAGCCTACAGGGGATTATTGTGTCCATCCGTCCGTCGTGCAGGGAGTGGCTGGGTGGGGAGGGAGGGGCTCGGTGGGGAGGGGGCGGGGAGGGTGGGGAGGGGCTGGGTGGGGAGGGTGGGGAGGGGCTGGTCACCCCGTGGTGCCCTTATAAAACTCAACGTTTAACCTACTCACGCCGGCTTGTGCCCGCCCTCACAGTCGGCCATATTTGCGAAATACACCACGCCGTCGTTGACCCTGGCCATTGACCGAGCAACCCAACGTTGCTACCAGCTCCCTCCGCAGGGCAATGTGTTATGGTCCATAGTTTGGATTGCATGGCCACAGTCACACTACTGTGGCTTGTGTCTTGAATGCATCTCTCTGGGTCTCTATGTATTTATACGAGTGTCTATGTATCTGTGTGTTTATGATTTTACTATATGGTCCATAGTTTTAGTTGCATGGCCACAGTCGCACTACTGTGACTTGTGTCTTTACATTCATGAAGGAGATGTGGGCATCGCTCTTTTGAAGCTCCCTCCATTAAACATGAAGTTTACGCAATAACTTTGCATCAGATACTCCCAGTTCCATCCAATTGTAAAATTTATCCTATTCGTGTACCCTTTAATTTACCCAGTCAAAAGGGATTGTGCGTCCGTAAATCTCTAAATCGCTCACTCGAGTGTGTCCCGTAAGGCTACGAGGCTGGTTTGGTGTCAGGGCGCATCGGCGTAAGGCACTACCACTGGAGTACAAGGTACGCCTATCCATAATAGGCCGATATTATCATGAGCCCTATATTCCTATACGTTCACGAACAGAGTGTCTAAAAATTAGATGTATGTAATCACTGTTATTGTTGCTGTCAGTGTGGTGTTCGTCAAAACAAGGCGACATGAATGTTGCCTGCTGAAATCATTCCCGGAACAGCGTTCCGTCTGAAATGAAGCATTTGCTGTAAGTAATGATTTGTTGGAGCACTACTAATCAGTTAGATTCCCTGCCAAGGGCAATGTCAGTGGCGAGTGATATCCAACCATTAGCGACTATCGTGGCGAAGTATGGTCAAAGCAACGGCCCACTGAAGCAGCTATCACAGAACTACCTTTGAGATCCCTTCAAGCGCCTTCTGTTGCACACAGTGGGGATGTGGGGCAACACTTCGGCCGCCCGTTCTGAACACACGAAAGTGATGTTGTTCGCATGACCATCACGCCTATATTTAGCATTCTCAGTTGTGGATTGTAGCCAAAATAAGCGCAGAAACCAACTTTTAATCTTCAATGGAAACCCAGTGATGGCGGCTGGGCGGGAAGTGTTACAACATCGCTGGTGCGTGCCAAACATGAAGGTTTGCGTAAAATTCAGCCCAAATATATGAAATATCGACGTAGAAGGGTGGATGAAGTATATGGGGTAAGAAGGGGGGGGGGGGTTGAGAATCCTGGGTGCGCCGGTGCTGCTGCTGCTGCTGCTGGCGAGAGCCGCCAATTTGTCGAGGTTTTTTCCCGTGCCGGGCGCGGAGGTTTTGGCACCGACTGTGCCACGATCCCGACTCGTTTCCTCCTCAATCCCAGCGAGAGGGGCTCCTCTTGGAGCGAGATGTGAGCCGGCTTCCAACATCATCATCACAGCCTCCCCCCTCCACTCCTGCCCCCCCCCCCCCCCCCCCCCCTCTCCTCGTCCTAACGCCCACCTCCCCCCACGCTTACCTCGCTCCCACGCAACAGATGGGGGGCAGGGGAGGGGGCAGTCGCGTCCCGCCTGGATTTCTTTAGCGCGGGGTTAAAATTAGTTAGGGTGCAACGATGCGAAACAAAATGCGTTGATATACAATCAATAGAAATGCAGCAACACGTTACGACACACTTATGGTCAATTCCCGTTCAAGTTCGAGGATGCATTCGTTTGACAGTTGAAGGTGCGCATTTAATTTTGGTGAAGCCCACTGAGAGCCATTAAGCTCTCCTTCAGAGGCAACCTGGCCACGCATGATAGCTCATCGCAGTGGCTGATATCATCATCATCATCGCACGTGAGAAATTATAGTAGCAGCCAAATAATCTAAACGCGTTGTTGTTTCTAAATGTGGTGGACAAACCCGGAGGAGAGCAATCCACGTGACCATCACAGAGAGAGAGAGAACACGCAGACTCCAAATATACAACAGGCATCGCGAGGGTCCGGTTGGAACACACGATCTCCTGCAAAGCACCCCACGGCTCGCACAATTGCGAGTCGTGGAGGGGGGGGGGGTGTGACCAAACTTCACCACGATGACAGAATGGGTTAGAAGTTAAAGGAAAGATGGGGCCAGGACCGGTTCAGTTCAGATATCACTCTGCCCCTGATGTGAGCACCAACGCACGCTGCGCGCGAGCGCATGATATCCGCCGGCATGCAAACTCTCGGCAACTCCCGGCAACTCTGCAGCCAGCTATGGCTGCAAAGTTTGGTAGTACATGTTGTTCACGTCGTTTATTGTGAAAATTCGGTCACAGTTCCTATGATCACTGTTTTATTGCGTTTATGGCTTTTTTTTGGTGATTTTCGAAAAGTTTTTCGGTATGGCCATGTTTGTTTGTTGTAGTACAGAGTTAGACTGATGGCCTTAATCTAAGTTGTCTTGTCGATGTTGTTGTTTGACTTGCATCCCACTGGGATTTTTGCACACATCGTTAGTGTACGGTGCTTTTTCTGCAATATTTTGTTGTCTTTTCTTGGATTTTCTGTTTGCACATAGTCACTTTAATGTTTTCTTGTTCATGTTTTTGTTTTTTGTTGCGGTTGCACCCGATTCAAGAGCCGAATGGCTCACAGGGCTATACCTAATAAATGAACTTGAACTTGATGTATTTGCGGCACATAGACGTAGATCTGCGATCCTGAACATCTGATGAAAAAGAGCTCCACAGCTCATCGGGGTTCTCCAGGATAAATTGAGATTCGGATTCTGAGTTGAACCACGTGGCCCGCACTGTTTGGCGCAGGAAACGCCTCGAGAAGGTGCGATGGACGATTGTTAAGATTGCGTTGTTCAGATAACCGCGTTTGACATATAAATACAATAATAACAGAGTGCGCATCCAAGTAATGTGGCCACGTCCGCGAGCACGTCGACCGCGGAGGTGGAGCGATTCAATCTGCTGGTGGGCACTGCGGACGCTACGTGGATTTACTCCGACGAAGGATGGATGGATGGTAAGAAATATCAGTGGGCCTTCGTAGGCCTTCACCCAGCAGTGGATTCATCGTGGCTGTCGCTGCTGGTGAAATGCACAAACGTACGCGTGCGATGCACCGCAAACAGCACGTACAGCACAACCGCGCGTGCGAGATGATTTATCCGCTGGCCCTTTATCGGTTCTTGCGTGCGAAACGTGCGGGTCCCCAAAAACGTCTCTGACAACATTAAAGCCCCTGTGCCTGTGGTGGAGTTGGGGGCGGAGGATCGACTTTCCTCCTCCTTGCCGTGAGAGCTCCGAGCCAAGCACAACACGGGTAGCAGTGGCAATGCGCGTGCACGAACGCACGACGCTGCCCCCCCCCCCACCTCCTCCTCCCCGCGCGTCTATGGGGGGGGGGGGGAAGCAAATAGCACCGCCGGCGACTCGAGATCGATTCCAGCTCACGGCCAACATCAGCGATGAGAATTTGAGCCGGTCTTGGGACTTTCGCTAAGTCCACTTGCGTGTAAACATTGCCCTGGGAGAGACAAAGGCGGCCGGGCGGGCGTGGTGTTGGCCACCCAGCCCCTTCGTGTGCTGTTCCGGCCTTCATAGGTGCGAGCCAACAACGGCACTTTTCTTTAACAATCTGCTAAGGCAACACGGGGATCTTTGTCTTTGAGGAGTAGTGTTGTGGTCATCGCACTGGATTCTGAATTCGATTGCCGCTCGCTACTGTAGTGTTGAATAGGACGGACTTATAAACTTCTTTATGGCACACACTGTTTATTTTTCGATTTAAAGCTTTCGTGACTGCAGGAATTCATCTTCTTGGTTTTTTCGGTAAAGTCACGTAGAAGGGGAGTAATAAAATAATAAAAATAATAAAACATAATAAAATAATTCTCACGACGTTTCGGCCACAACGCAAGCAGCCGTCTTCAGGTGAAACCAGGTCTGTCGAGGCGACAGCGTCTGAATGGAACAGCACACGTGCTTGGAGCATATATATAAGCTGGGTTGGGAGGGGGGGTGAAGGGGGGGGCGCCTTAACAAAAGAATTTGCATATCAAGAGGTATGTAATTAGTGCTACTTGTGTCCGTGCATTATGCAGGATTAGCAGCATCAAAGGAGCGGATATGGGAAATGCAGGTATGTGAATAGTGTTACTTTGCCCGTGCATGATGCAGGATTAGCAGTATCACAGGGAGGGGGTGGGGGTAGCATTAATAAAGGGATGAAGTGTTAATAGTATGTAGCTGCAGTAACTAAAACCACCACGTAAACAACTGAAGTATAAACTACATAGTATCATAATTATACTAAATATACTCTACAATAAGCTGAGTTACTAACAGTAGGTAATACATTACAATTCTACGTCGTAAAAAATATAATATGCTTCCAT